>QEOT01005086.1:74849-114795 GCA_003123785.1 Pterocarya stenoptera | reverse complement strand
ATTTTATTATTTTATTATTTTATTTTAAGATATGTGTGCTTTTATTTTAAGTGGGTCATTAAAATAATTGAAGGAAATATTTTTTTAGATCTTAAAATATATTTTCTAAAGCCCTTACCTTTTATTTAATTGAAGAGTGGCCCAAATATTATCCACCATAGGATAAGCATATTTTTCCATGGACTAATCTACACCATCCATTCCTTTAGCTTCCAAGAGAAGCCTTGACCCACTTTATCTCCATTGTTGACCGATCTCCCATAAGCCATTCGGACCCATCCCTCTCTTCTTCCTCTACACGCTGACTGCAGCTTCTTGGACAAGCCAAAGAAGAATTTTCTGCAAGCCCCATGTGCAGCCCCTCCATTCCGCACAAAGACCCTCTCGGTTCTCTTGCATCGAACACATCTTCCTTTCTCCAAGTCGATTCTCTTGCTCTCTCTCAATTTGGGTTTCGGTTGAAGCTCCTTTCAAGAGGATGGATTTCGTGGCTTGGGTCTTCAGTTTTTCCTTCTCCTCTTCCGTTCATGGCTTGCTAAACCAGGTAGTACCCTGTTCTTCTATTTCTTCTTGTGATTATGGGACAGCCGAGTGAGTTATGCCATATATTGGGAGTTCGGATTTCCTATGATGGCCGACTGTAGTGTAGTGATTTTTGGGTTGATTTCTCTTTTATTTTTTCCTCCAATACTTGTTCTAACTAGGTAGTAATCTGTTTTTCTGATTCTTCTTGTAACTATGGAATTTCTAAGTAAGTTCATGCCGTGAATAGGGAGTTTCAAATTTCCTGTGCAAACCTATTCCTATGCAGTAATTTTCTGAGTTGATCTTTCATTCGTTTCATCTATTTCATGCCTTAGCTAAGTAGAAACCGAATGGAGAAAACCCTGTTATGTTTCTGGGTTCCAACCGAATGTGACTAAGAGCTGTATTGTTGAGTTCTTCTTGATTGTTAAGCCTAAGTTATGTTCTTATTTATCATGCCTTTAAGTGTTATATTAATGAAAATTAAGTTGTGATCTTAAGCATGCTTTTTTCAAGATCTATGGCCTAAGTAAGCCACTAAGAATTTTAATTTAAGCTAGTAAGCTTGCCTTGAGAAGCTAAGAGTTTAAGGTAAAAATCCTAATTTAACTTATTTACTTTTAATGTGATTTTGGGAAGCCTATTGAGTTGTTTTAGCTTATGTTTTAATGTATTTAATTTCCTATATTGCAAATAAGTATGTGTGCTTTATATTTAGCCCAAACCAAATATGTTAAAGTGGGTTTTTGCTATGCGATTTCCTATATTTCAAATTTTGCTAAGTTATTCTTAAACTTGGTTTAATCATAAATGATGATTGTAGTGATTTTAAATTATATATTTTGGTATCATATGCCTTGTGTTGAGATTTAGTTGGTAATCTATTTTAAGATGCTAGAGGTTTTGCTTGGTTCTATAATTTTATATCTTGTTTTTAAGGGTATTAAATGAGTAAAGCAAAAGCTTAAGTCTTTAAAAGTTTTAAAGTTTATTAAATTGGTAACCTTTTATGTTATGTTTAATTCTAAAGAGGCGGCAAGCCTATTATTTACTTTCATGAGTTTCTTCAAAATGTTTGAAATAAAGATTTTAATATTTTGTCTTAGTGCCATGCTTGGTGGGTAGACGAACGGGTTAAGGGAACGTTTAATTCCAAGTTGGAATTTAAGTGAGCGTATCGATTAGTAAGACTCAAAGTAGGTGGATGTTAATATATCTACCTCATTTTATTGAATAGGACTAGGAGTCTATTTTCAAGATCAAAGGAACCCGCTAGTAAAGCTCACAGGTAAGTAGCTATGACCATGCTTCTTACACCATGCTATTTTTATGAAAGAATATCTCTCATTGCAAATGTTTCTCAAATGTGAAAGAATAAATATATATAGTATGTGCAAGCCCTTCCTTGATAACCCCTGTTAAGTATCCTATTGATTTTAATCGTATGTGCGTGTATATGGTGATGCATGCATGTAGATTCTAAGTCATGAGATTTTCATGCATGCTCTCAAGAAACTTATGATTATTACTATATGCAGTATAGCATGAAAATGCATCTTGCTCATGAAAATACATATGCATTGAACTAAGAAAGATGATGAAAATGTTTAAATGTAAAGGAAAAGAAAGGAAAGGAACATCTCGTGTTTTATACTTCAAGTGATGCTTTAAGTGAGTTTTAAAATGTTCCTATGAGCTGATGCTTTAAATGTCCCTGAGAACTATCGTTTTAAAGGATGCCATGAGCTGGCATTTTAAAGGAAGTCTTGAAAAGTGATGTTTAAGCATATGCTTTTCTTATGATGTTTAAGCTTACGTTTTAAACGATGTTAAGCTCATACTTTTAAATGATGATTAAGCTTCTGCTTTTTAAATGATGTTCAAGCTTATATTTTTAAATGGTGTTTAAGTTCATGCTTTTCAATGAGAACTGACGTTTTAAAAGATGTCTTGAAAGATGATGTTTAAGCTCATACCTTTCAATGATGTTTAAGCTCATGCCTCTCTCAATGATGTTTAAGTTCATGATTTTAAATGACGATCATTTCCTATGAATGAACTATTAAATGAAAAGGACTGAAATAAATGAAAGTACGAAGGATTAAAAAAAAATGAACGTTTCAATGTATGAAAATACGTAACGGCCACATGCATGAAAAGGGGTACCCAATGAATGAATGGGCAGATTGGAATGCCGGGTCGTAGTATCTAGTAGTGCACTCAATGCTGCACCCTAACGGAATGGGGTTCCAACCCGTGACCACGGGCTAATCTATAGGTTTAAAAGATCGCTAACCCTAGCATACGGGGCATAACAGTGTGCAATGGCCTATGAAAGTAGAAAGATGTAAAGCATGAAAAGAATGTTAAGCATGAAAAGATGAAAAGCATGAAAGAATGTTTATGCATGAAAGCTTAGTTATGTCTAAGAATGTTTATGCATGAAATAAAATGCAAATGTTTATGTATGCATGTGTTCTAAAGGAAAAGAATAGATGCCTAGTATGTTCACTGCATGGTGTACTACTTACTGAGTATTAGACTCACTTTTATTTTAAATGCTTTAAACGTCCAGGAAATGAAGAAAAGGCTGAGGAACAAGGCATTACTACAGAGAGAGAGGCGGACGCTTAGTGCCTTCCATGTTGGTTCGACCATGTATGAAAGAAGAGAAAAGACCAAAAAAACAATTACTTAAAGAATAGGTACGTACAAGAGGCGATTCCGCCCTTCGCGGGGCGGGGTCATTACATCAACGTTTTCTCTCTCTCTTTTTTCAAAACTCAAAAAATAGTTAACTCAAACTATCTTACTACTATTTACAAATTAACTATCTTATTAGTATTTAAAAATTTTTCATTTCATCTAACTCTCCAAACAAGTCCTAAGAGTTGATATTCCAAAGAATTGTCTTTATTTCCCCAAAATGGAGCTGTAGAAGGATGTATATATATAATTGAGTTTCAGGGTTTTTTGGGATGTTTTGTTTTTCTCACCTAAATTTCTAAAGTGAGTTTATATGGGATTTACTTATAAGCTGATGGTTCTTATTTAGCTTTATTTATACTTGTGTGCCAATAATTGGTACTTGACGTACAATCTTGGAATCTGTGGACGAAATATGGATTTATCTAGGAATCTAATCACATTTTTGTTTTATTTCCATTGGAAATTTTGGAGTTCTGTTCTATTTTTGTGTCTTTTTTCATCAGAGACTGATGAGTCTATCTTTTGCGTTTTTGAATATATTGTTACAAATAACCTTATGCATCAATACAATCTTCATCATCCGTGGAGGATAATTTTTGAAATTAGTCCCCACTTTGTTAATTCGTACGGTTTAAAAGCATGATCTCTAAATTATTATCAAGCTAATTCCGGATTGTTGAGTTGTGTGGAGCCAAGTTGGTAGCTGAGAAGATGTCAGGCAAAGAGTTCGCAGTTGGCTCGAGCGAAATTCAGGCAGAGAGCTTACTCAAGACTCACTCGATAGGCCATTGAGCGATTAATGTTGGACAAAGAGTTTACTCGAGACGCACTCAACACTCCGCTCGAACGAATAACAAAAAAGGTGCCACATTAGGGTTTCTGGTGCTATGCTACATATATGTAATGTTTTATTTGTTGGAAAGTGGCAGATTGGACTGAGAGAGAGGAACGACTTGTTTTTGGAGCCCTAGAGAGAGAGAGTTGAGATTAGTGAGGAGAGAAAAACTCTTGTAACTCACTGTGTGTATTGTAAATCTCCTCTGAATAAAATCTCCTGAGGCTCTATGGATGTAGACACGTTGCCAAACCATGTAAATTATGTATCGTGTTTGATTGATTCCTGTGTTTTCGCATTTATTATTTAACTGTCTTTCTCATTATTGTTATTTATGAGTGTCATTTTTTCACAACAACTAGAATCAAAGGTCCAAGGTTTGGGTTTTAGGGTTCGGTGCTGAAAGAGAATGATGGCTAGAAAAGAAATGAAGGTTGGAATCGAGAAGTTTGATGGCACAAGTTTTGGATACTGGCAGATGCAGATCGAGGATTATCTCTATAAGAAGAGGCTTCATCTTCCTCTGTTGGGAAAGAAGCCGAACAATATGGATGATGCTGATTGGAACTTGTTAGATCAACAGGTCCTGCGGGTTATACGACTCACCTTGTCTAGATCAATGGTGCACAACATTGTCAAGGTGAGAACCGTAGCAGATCTCATGGCAGCTTTGTCTGGTATGTATGACAAGCGGTCGGCAAATAATAAGGTACACTTGATGAAGAAACTGTTCAATCTGAGAACGATAGAACGTATGTTTGTTGCCCAATATTTGAATGATTTTCATACAATCACAAATCAATTGTCGTCAGTCGAGCATGAGTTTGATGATGACATTTGAGTATTGATTATGTTGGCATCACTGCCGAATAATTGGGAAGCCATGAGAATGGTGGTAGTTAATTCTGTTGGTAAGATGAAATTAAATTACGATGATGTTTGTGATATGATTCTTGTTGATATAAGTCTCCAAGTGGGAGATTCTAGGGTTATGTGGAGCCTCATTATGAGCTAAGAAGACTTCAAGCCAAGAGTTCGCTCAAGTCTCGCTTGACATGATTCTTAAGTGAAACTCAGGCAGAGAGTTCGCTCGAGTAGCGCTCGATAGTTAGCTCGAGTGAAACTCAAGCAGAAAGTTTGCTCAAGACTCACTTGACAGGCGCTTTGAGCAAATGTTGGATAGAGAGTTTGTTCGAGACGCGCTCGACACTGATCCTCTCGAGCGAATAACTCAGAAAAGTGCCGCCTTAGAGTTTCTAGCGTCATGCTATATATATGTAATGTTTTATTTGTTGGAAAGTAGCAAATTGAACTGAGAGAGAGGAACGACGTGTTCTTGGAGCCCTAGAGGGAGAGAGAGTTGAGCGAGAAGAGAAAAACTCTTGTAATTTACTGTATTATAAATCACATATGAATAAAATCTCATGCAAGTCTATGGACATAGACACATTGCCCAACCACATAAAGTTTGTATCTTGTGTGATTAATTCATGCATTTCCGTATTTATCATTTCATTGTCTTTCTCATTATCAATGTTTGTGGCTATGAAACGAAGAGTAAGTGGAATGACCTGAGAACGAACTCAATGGAATAGCTCCGTATTTTTCGAAATCGCCTTTCTTTGGTTTTTATCGCTTTCAGTGCCTAGGGTTGCTGCATGGCAGAGGCAGCCGGCCCTCTAATGTCTTCCCCACTAACAAGGAATCCTGTTACGACTATATACTATGCCCAGGCGGTGTCAAAGCCCTCTTCTTCTTCCACTTTCAAATTGCCTATGCATTTTCCTGTGGATGTTGCTGGCCAACTGGGGTTTGTTTTCTCAAAGGCATAAATGACTAGGGCTACGGAGGATTTTTGTTAGGCCCTAGTCTTGAGATTTCTACGTTCACGTCCTTCCATTGATACCATTCGGCTTGCAGTGCTTAAGACGTGGGGCTTGTTGGAGATCCCTATCATCAGTTTCATGGATGCTCACCATGAATTTATTAAGTTGAATTTCGAACAGGATTTCATCCAGGCATGGGCGAGGGAAGGGCGAGTTATTGACAGGTGCACCTTTCGGTTGTTCCACTGGACGAAAGAGTTTGATCTTAAGAGTGAACCCACTTTGGCACCCCAATGGATTTTCTTACCAGGCCTTCCATTGCATTTGTATAGGATTGATTGTTCGCAGATTTTGGCACCAAGGTTTGGGAGGTTCTTGGGTACTAATAATGAGACTATTAACAAGACTCGGGCTTCGAGTGTAAGATTATGTGTAGAGGTTGATCTTCTTGAGGAACCAATACAGGGATTCCCTATAGTTGTCTCGGCTCATAAGAAAATTTGGCAAGAGGTGCATTATGAGAAGCAGGGTTCGTATTATAGGCGTTGTTGTAGTCAAGGCCATATGAAGGTAGTATGTCGTCTTAAGGTGAAAAAGCAACAACGGGATGATCGTGCAACTCTAAAGAATGTAAAGTAAGATACCAAAGAGGAATGGCGAGTTGTACAAGCAGTGCCTAGTGGGGAAAAGGAGGATCAGTGGGCTAAAGTGTGCCCTAGTGTTCCAGAACAGCTGGTTATTGTAGAGGAGCCTCCTGAGGTCCTTAGTAAAGATCCAATAGTGCTAGTACGGGAGGAACCTTCGGCTGGTGGATTGGTGGAATGCACTGGGGATGTGGAGTTTGTTTCAAAACTCAAAGGAAAAAGGGTTGTTGGTTATGACTCGGTGCAGTGTGAGGAGGTGCTATGTGAGGATGTACAGGTTTTGGCGCAAGCAGGTTCTAATGATTTACAGAAGGAGTCTCTCGGTGACCATGAAAGTGCTGATTTGCATATGGTTCTAATTAAATCTTTAGAGAGGAACTGAGAGATTGAGGGTGATATCACCATGCAGGAGGGAGTCTCGTTGGTTCGGCAGTTTGCAGAGGGTCACTAGGATTTGGTTTCTGAAATGCTAGCACTGGAAAATACTATCACAACGGCTGTGGTAAATGACGCATATAGTTCGGAACAGGAAGAAATCATTCCTTGTCATAATTTGGCCAAAGAGAAGGGTTACAGTTCGAATTCGAATTTAAACAATCCAATGTCTTGTTGGAAGAAATTAGTGAGCTAGGAATTAGTTCTCGGCTTGCAAAACTAAATTTATAATTAAGAAGCTTATGGTGTGGAATGTGCGTGGATTGCGTACGTCCAAAAAAAGATTACAACGGTTGGTTAAATATTTTAGCCCTCCTGTTCTAGCAATTTCTGAACCTTTTGCTGAAGAGGTTTCTATGGATTTCTGGGCGTGGTTTCTTGGTTTTCCATATTATTGCTCTAATGAAGCAATGGGAGGTAAGCTTTGGGTGGTTCGAAATACTGATTTAATTTTTGAAGTGCAAAGCATGTCTGACCAGTTTATTCATGGGTGCTTTACAAAGGAAGACAAGCAGATCTATGTGTCGTTTGTGTATGCTAAGTGCTCACAAGTGGAACGTAGAAAACTTTGGCAGGATATTGAGGATGCACAAATGGATGATGCTCCCTGGATTGTAGTGGGTCACTTTAATGCCATTCGAGAAGATGCTGAGAGGATAGGTGGAAACCCAAGGCCTTTATCGGCTATGGCTGAATTTAAGTCATGCATTCATAATTGTGGGCTCATGGAGATTGGTTTTAGTGGCTGCAGAATGTCATGGTGTAATGGTCATAAAGGTATGTCCAGGTGCTGGGCATGCTTGGATCAGGCCTTATCGAATACTGCCTTATTCCAATGGTTTTTGAAAGTTCATCTTGAATTTCTTAATCGTAAGTCCTCAGATCATTGCCCTATGTTGATCCGTTTCGATAAGGAAGTGAATTCTTATGGTCCTTCTCCGTTCCACTTTCAAAGTATGTGGTGTACGCATGAGAATTTTAAGAAGTGCGTGGAGGATGTTTGGAGGGAAGAGGTATATGGTACGAGGCTATTCCGGTTGGATGCCAAGCTTAAGAGGCTTAAAATGGCTCTGTGAACATGGAATAAGGAGGTTTTTGGCCGAGTAGATCAGTCCATTAAAGCCTTAGAAGAATGCATGGAGTTTCTTGAATTCAAGCTTCAAGATGGTTTCTAGTCTAAATTGGAGCATGAGTATTTATGTACTAAGGCTGAATTGGAGGTATGGGAAAATAGAGAGGAACTGAGATTAGCACAACAGGCAAAGAGGAAATGGCTTGAGGAAGGAGATCGCAACATAAAATTTTTTCATGCCTTTGTAAATCAACACAGGAGAACATCAACTATTTCTAAAATGACCCTTCCTAATGGGGTTAGTTTGGATTCACCAGAAATAGTTCATAATGAGGCGGTTCACTATTTTCAGAAGTTCCTCACTGGAGAAGGGCCTAATGTGCAGCCAGTTTTAAATGGTCTATTATCTTCAGTGGTGATTGATAAGGAGAATAATTCCCTTTATCAAGAACCTTCTGAGGAGGAGGTTTGGAGGTCTTTATCTTCAATTTCAAAAAATAGTAGCCTTAGGCTAGACGGCTTCGGTTCAGTTTTCTATCTAGAGTGTTGGGAAATAGTTAAAAGGGATGTTGTTGAAGCTGCTCGGGATTTCTTTACAGGTACTCCTCTACCAAGGTTTTATTCAGCATCTTTTATTGTTCTCATTCCTAAAGTGCAAGACCCTCAGAGCTTTAATAAGTTCAGGCATATTAGCTTGTGTAGTGTTGCCTATAAAATTATTTCTAAAATCCTTGTGAACCGCTTGGCTAGTTTGCTTCCTCACATGATCTCTTGGAAACAAGGTGCTTTTGTTTCGGGACGTAGTATCTTTGAGAATATCATGCTAGTGCAAGAAATGGTTTATTCTCTTCATCGCAAGAGCAATGGAGGTAATGTAATGTTGAAGATTGATATGGCAAAGGCATATGATCGAGTTGATTGGTCTTTCCTATGCTCGATCCTGAAGGGATTTGGATTGTCTGAAAGGTTTTGTGGTTTGGTGGAGGCTTGTATGCAGTCCCATTGGTTTTCGATCATGATGAATGGAACATACAAAGGTTCTTTCAAACCTACTCGGGGTCTACGTCAAGATCCACTTTCTCCATATTTGTTTATCATTATGCAGGAAGTTCTCACTCATTTATTGCAAAAGGATTTTGAGGAAGGAAAAATTGGCTCTTATTTTCATCCTCGAGGAGCCCCTTTAGTGTCTCACCTTCTTTATGCTAATGATCTTCTTATTTTTGCCAATGGGGAGAAAAGATCCATTAAAATTCTATTACAGGCGTTGGAAAAAATACTCTTCTTGGTTTGGACAGTTAATTAACAAGGAGAAGTCGGCTCTTTTTGTGTCCAAGAAGATTAATTTTTCTAGGAAGTGTGGCCTTCTTAGAATGACAGGATTTACAGAGGGTATTTTTCCAACTACTTATTTGGGGGTGCCCTTGGTGACAGAGCATCTTACGGCTAGAGCTTTGGAACCTTTGGTGACTAAAATTTGTAACAAGGTTGCACGGTGGAAATTAAAAATTCTATCTCAAGGTGGTCATCTCACCTTTCTTAGACATGTGTTGTCTTGTATGGCGACACATCTTTTGGCAGTGCTTAATGTGCCTAAGGTTCTCCTTACTAAGCTCAATTCTATTCTCTTGACTTTCTTTTGGGGTGAGTATAACGGAAAAGCTAAAAAGAAGTGGGTTTCATGGTCTGCTATTTGTAAACAGATCAAGGAAGGAGGCTTAGGAATCTGGGACTTTAATGAAGTTTAGCAAGCCATGCATATGAAATTTTCTTGGCGTCTTCTAATGTTAGACAATCTTTGGACCCATTTTTTCCGAGCCAAGTACGTGAAAAAAGGCTATCTCGTTTTGGCGACTTCACATGTAAATGGTTCACGATTTTGGAGATCTATTATGCAGGTTTTTCTAGTATGATCATTCTAGGATGCGAGTCAGGGAAGGAGGAGTCTCTTTTTGGCATGAATGATGGCTGTCGAGTGGACCTCTAAATTTAGATGTTCATAATATTACAAATCCTAATCTCCAAGTCAGGGACCTCTGGGTTGGAAATGCTTGGGATGAATATGCTCTAATGAATTTAATTGGAGAAAATAGAGCTCTTGAGGTGATTCGTTCAGTGGTGGCAGGAAAGGAAGGGTCGGATGTTTACATCTGGGAACCAAATCGGGATGGACACTTTCGCCTGGGATATCATACGGATTCGAAGTGAGGACTTTCCATGGAAGGATTGGTTCTAGCATAAACTTCTTCCTAGACGAGTGGTTGTTTGTGTTTGGAAGGCATGGTTCAAGTGCCTCCCAGAATTATATCTATGGGTATTAACCTTGCCTCCCGTTGTAATTGTTGTACGAATGGAAGTTCTGAAACTTTGGATCATGTTGTGTGTTTTGGAGATATTGCTACGGCAATTTGGCGAAAAGCCTCGACAACCTTAGGTGTTCGATGCATGGCATCTTCATCATGGCACTCAAGCATTTTCTGTTGGTTCAGCTGTGCTCAACTTTCATCCCAACGGGGCGTCCTTGTAGACCTACTTCCATGTCTGGTTACTTGGAAACTGTGGGTAAGATGGTGTAAGGCTAGAATGGAGTCAGCTTATGGTAACGCCCATCCTTGTGGTGGGACTTTTTATAAAATAATTTTGAAAAGGACGACAGAAATTACCGTTCGTTTTAAAACTTTGTAATTCCATACTCAAGGTGCAAGACTCTACCTTAGAAAATAAAATGTGCTTTGAGAATAAAAGAGGTTTACAGCGAAAAACATTAATCTTAAAATAAAAAGGCCTCTCTTACAATTAAGACTCTAGTGCCTAAACTTCCGTGCTCTTCCCCTTAGGCCGTATCCGTCCTAACGCTTTCTGCTCATTCAGTTCTTGTGGGAGGAGGGGCAAACATAAAACTAAAATTAGTCAAATACTCAAAAAGCATTACTTCATACATTTAAAATATAATAACATAGGTTTTCAGTCATGCATTCATCACTCCATACATACTATACATACATGCATACATGCGTTCCTTTGAAAACATCACTAGGCGGGATTTTTCTTTTAAAAGGGGTCTTCTTTTCATAAACCATTTCCCGTCAGTGCCTTCATTTCTTAAAGAATGCGATACATTCATACATTCATTCTTATCACTTTCCTTTGGCTGTTGCACACTATTACACCCTGTGTGCTGGGGTTAGCAGTCTTCCTTTGGATCCAGATTCCACTCGTGACAATGGGTTGGGAACCCCTTTTCAGTCAGGAGGCAGCACTGGGTGCACTATCAGTACTACTTACCCGGCATTGCAATCTGCCCAATCCAGTCCTTTGGTACCCTTTCATTCAGTCATGGCCATTATGTATTTTCATACATTAAAACGTTCAACCCTTTCGTTCAGTTCAGTCCTTTCTTTTCAGTTCATTTCAATTCTATCTTTTCAATCCTTTTCATTTAACAGTTCGTTCATGGAAAAATGTCATTTAAAAGCATAGACTTAAACATCATCTTTCAGTCCTTAAAGCATTCAGTCCTTAAAGCATCAGTTCATGGCATCCTTTAAAATGTAAGTTCTCAGTGACATTTTAAAAGCAGCAGTTCATAGGGACATTTAAAACACTTTCTTCGCGTCAGTTAAAGCATCAATCAAAGCCCGAGGCATAAACCTCGACATTTCTTTTCGTAGAAAATACATATAATAGATACTACATATAGTCATCCATTCACATGCATAAAATTAATATTTTCGTTGCATAAAAAGGGGTTGCCATCAAAGGCCATACATACGTATACCTTTAAACATTATACTTAGCATGCTTTTTCGTAAAACATCCTTCGTGTAATTTCGTAGAGCATCATAAAGAGAAACAGTTCATTTCATTTTCTTTTTCGTACCTTTTAGAAAACTCTAGAAGAGCATGAGTATAATACTTACCTGGACTCCATGCTACTTTCATATCATGCAATCCAATTATGTGCGTGTCAGATGACAACCTACATGCATACACATAACCTTAGCGTCATTCTCTATCTAGTGCATACGCAAATAAACTAGAAATAGAACTATGCTTCACTTGAAACACTCTCCTTCTATCTCGTGCTCTTACGTGTCCCTTACTATAATAAAACCTTCAGGGACCCATTAATGGTCACTACTTCTTTCAACTTCAATGTTCTACTTTGAGTGCCTTTCCACTAGAGTGAACCTCATGATTCACCTGAAAGCATTTCAATCCTGAAAGCATTTCATTTCATGACATCCTTTAAAACATCAGTTCTTAGAGACATTTTTAAAGCATCAGTTCATAGGGACGTTTAAAACACTTTCTTCGCGTCAGTTAAAGCATTAGTCAAAGAACGAGGCATAGGCATCCACATTTCCTTTCGTAGAAAATACATACAATAGACACTGCGTATAGTCATCCATTCACATGCGTACAATTAATACTTTTGTTGCATAAAAAGGGGCTACCAAGAAGGGCCATATATATGTATACCTTTAAACACTTAGCATGCTTTCTCATAAAATATCGTTTCATTTCATTTCGTAAAGCATTCTAAAGGAAAAACGTTTCATTTTCTTTTTCGTATCTTTTAAAAAACTCTACAAGAGTATGAATGTAATACTTACCTGGACTCCATGCTACTTTCATATTATGCAGTCCATTCATGTGCGTGTCAGATGACAACCTACATGCATACACATAACCTTAGCGTCATTCTCTATCTAGTACATAAGCAACTAACTAAAAATAGAACTACGCTTCACTTGAAACACTCTTCTTCTATCCCATGCTCTTACGTGTCTTTTAGAGCATCCACATCGGTTTATTTAAAATGCTTTTCATCTTCAAATTTAGCCAATTTTATCAAAAGTTCACCCACAATGAATTAGCCAAACCCTTTCCATCTTAAATATAAGCTACAGTCATTTTATCTTTCTTTCCAAAGATGAAAAGTTCTGTAGCAAGTCTAAATCCCATTGTTTATTATATTTCGGCTCCTTCTCTCTCCCGCGTCTCTTCATTTTCTTCTTCCCTTTTCTTTTCTGTGTCTCTTCTTCTTGCATTTTTTCTCTCTTTTTTTTTTCTTCTTTCTTCCATCTCCTGCGTCTCTTTGTTCTTTCTTTTCTTCTATTTTTTTTTTCTCTTCTTTCTCTTCTTCTCCCCCCTTTCTCTTCTTCTTCCCTTTTCAGTTCCTTTTCTCCAACAAGACACCGTGGCTCAAAAAGCTTTATTGTTTCTCTCCGGCGGTCATTCACTCTAGCACGGCACCATGACAGCTTCTCTTCATCACGGCAAGCAATAACACGGTAAAATCCGAAACCCTAGCAAATGAGTTTACTCTTGCTTTTGTTGTTTAGATTTGATTTTGTTGATGTTGTTTGGGTTTTATTTTGTTTGCATTTTTTTTTTCAATTTCTAGTTTTGATTTTAACATTGTTTTTTGCCGATCCTCTGCTTCATCACAATGAAAGAAAGATATTCTTATTTCTATCATAATATTTCTGTTTTGAGGACAGTCAGCTCATGAAAGTGCTCTCTCGAGTTTAATTTCTATTTTTACCAGTAGCCTTAGCCTTTGAGATGGATTTACTCAGTATGTAATGTATATCAATACTTTTAAATACCATGGATAACTTCAGTTGCATTTTTTTGGCATGCCTGCAGGGGTACAATAAAAGGCATGCATACTGATGATGATTCCATTACATTCTAATGGATAATTTTTCTTTTTGTAATTTTATGTCTTCAGACAATATGGAATATGGAGTAGACCAAATTCTGCCTTTTGGAAGTTTCACATTTCTAATGCTGCTTGTTATGCAAGTCGATCGCCTTGTTGGTAAAGATCATCTCTTTAAACGTAGTGTTATTCCGATAAAAGCTTGGTGCTATTATGAAAGTCGTATTCTCGGTGCCCATCATAATTTGATTTCAACATATGCTTTGGAGACATTGATCATCTATGTTTTCCATCTATTTCATTCTTCACTAAATGGACCTTAGCAGTGAGTACTCCTACAAATTAAAATTGAATTTCTTGCTCGATGCATATATTAGATCAAGTACTTATTTGTGTTTACTCTTTTTGCAATAGGTTCTCTATAGATTTTTAGATTACTTCGGCAAATTTGACTGGGAAAATTATTGCATCAGTTTGAGTGGACCGGTTTGTAAATCTTCTCTACCTGATAATAATCCTCGGCTAGATGGTCCAGAGTTGCTGGGACTTGCAACTTATGACACAAGCTGCTCATGAAGATGTATGATGTTGCAAAACCTCGACGTCGCATCAAATTAGAAATGTACTTCAAAAAATTGGAAGTGTATTACTCTCTATAAGGGGGTTGGTGGGAAATTCACTCCCTCATATATAACTATTTGTAAAGTTTACACACTATTGTATTGTCATTCTCTTTTTGTTATTTTGGATCACAAATATGCGTGTTTGTGAATATGGACAGCAACTATATATGAATATTATACTGTGGACAGTGATGAAATTTTTATATTTGGATATTGATATGGTATAAATTGTTCTTCATATTGTTCTTATTTTTCCTGAAAGCATTTTGTGTATATAATAATATTCCTTTGTTTATTAGATTGTGAAAATGAATATGATTGTTGGAGATTATGAAAAAAAATAATTAAAAAATAAAAATTAATTAAAGAAATATAAAAATATAAAACAATAATATTTTATTATTATAGAGAGTGTGATAGCTAATCCAATGTAAACTTTAAGTTTTGAATGATTAGCTAAAAGTAAAAAAGTTGCATATTCTTCAAAATTTGAAGAATAACATAGCCAATCCAATGCTAATGCTCTTACTATGCTTAAACCTTCGAGATCTACTTACGGTCACTATCCCTTCCAAACTCAAGGTCTTACCTCGAGTGCTCATCCACTAAAGTGAACCCATGATTCACCTTAGGGTTAAGACACTGAGACCTTCATCTTACTCTTCTTATTAACTTCATCTCAATGCATGACTCAGACCGACTAAGTCACACATCCCAATCCTAGACAATATACCCGTCACTACCTTCATGCATCTTTAGCCCATAATAAATCCTCATTCACATCCATACACACCACACGGCTTTAAGCCAACTCCGAGACTTAAGCACCCTGTAATCATGCTTAGGACAAATTACACATTACATATGGCAAATCTGTCCGACACATTTGTCTAACTAGATTACACATGTACCTTACCCCTTCCTCACCTAAGACCAACATGTGATCAGATGATCACAGACTTGTATAAACAAACGCCATACTCCAATACCAACCTTCTCTTAACCCGGCTAGCATAACTCTTCATGCTGCCCATCCCTCTTAATAGTTCATCCCAACACTAAACACAACAAGACTCCATACATACTACACCTCATGTCACATCATATAGCTCGAGACTACTCCCAAGCTACATCGTGACCTTGTCACATCACCTTACATCCCGCTATGTCACTCATACGCCAACTCCTAACTCATCATGAGCACAACTTCTTGATTGACCATGTCACTTCGTGACGTTACCCAGTGATACTTCCACTGCACTATTATGGTACTCTCTTGCCACTTCACACATACTCCCTGCCATAAGTCAACTACACAGTGACACATGTCACCTCAGACTACAGGCCACATCATAACCACTTCGGGCCACTGTTCCACAATTCTCGACACTATTCACCATGCTCTACGCTCAACAACTATGCAACCTTCCTTATCTTCGCGACACGTCACACAGTGTATCGCTTCACCTCACGGAGTACACTCCACGCGTATCCTTCACACAAGCTACGCCACATCACCATTACGGCATACACGCCATATGGTGTATCACTCCATGTGTACTCCCTACACACTCAGTGCGCCACACAGAGTACACTCCACGTGTAATCTTCCCATCCACACTTCACAGCACAATCCACAACACTACACAGCACACTCCCAATTATGCCCAACACTTCACTACATAGCGCATCACATCACCACACTACACAGCGAACTCCACAAATACTAACAACACAGTCCACAACCTAGTCAACTAACTAACATTTAACATTAATAACAAGGGATGGGAGTTATACCATCATCGGGGTTGACCTGTGCATTGCTCGTTGATCATCATGGTCGATGACGTCGGAAGGGTCGTATGTGGCGGCTAAACCGCGTACGGTGGCTATTTGGGCATTTGGATAGCTAGGTGTAGTCTTGGAAAGGCTCATGGTGGTCTCATGATAGCGGCAAGGGGCGTAACACAGCTAATCTAGCCATGTACAGTGGCAGTTAGCCACATGTGGTGGCTGTCCATCGTGTATGGTGGTTGTCCACCACGTAAAGTGGTGATTTGGGCTTAGGGCTAGGCTAAGGGAGGTCAAGGGAGGCTGAGGGTGGCCTCGTGGTGGCTGGGGTGGCGAAGCTGTGGATTTCCAAGGGGAACTCAAGCCATGGAAATGGAAGGGGAGAGCCGGTCGTGGCTAGCCATGGAGGGGCTTAGGGGGTTGCTGGTGGAGCTGTGGTGGCTCGGTGGAGGTGTCACGGTGGCCTACAGCAGTGGATCTAAGCTGTGAGGTGGAGAGGAGCCGTGAGAGAGTGAGAGGGCGTGGGGGAGCGGGTGGCTGCGTGATGGAGGCTAGGCTCGGTGGTGGGAGCTCGTCGGCATGCGGGGAGGCCGTTGGTGGCGGCAGTTAGACAGGGCGGTGCAAGACAACGCCGACTGGACTAAAGAACCGATCGGGTGAGAGGGAGAGAGAGTTTTCATCGAGCTCAAGGGAGAGGGAGGAGAGAGAGGGAAAGGGGAAAAGTGAGGGAGAAAGAGAGAGGGCTAGGATTTTAATCCAAACCCGTCATCTTGGGGTCTTCAAGACGATCTAACGGTGAGCTCTAAATATTATTTAATTAAAAACATTATTTAAGATTAACTTAATTAAAAACACTGATAGGAATTAAGATAGAATATTATTTAAACTAAACTTTAGTTTATAAAATAATATTCCTTCAGATGAAGTCTTATTTAATATCTTTAAGGGAATAAAACCATCTAATTAATTAGAGTTTTCAACATAATTTAAATCTCATAATATTTTAAATAACTGATCTCATTTAATAAAAATTATTTCCTACAATTATAATATTTTTAAAACTCTTCAAAAATATTATAATTGCCTTATTTAAAATCAAGCTTAGTCAAATAACACTGGGAATATCCCATTTAAAATACTCGAGACTTTAAAACACTGAGCTAGATTCAAAAATCATATAATATCTTTAAAAACACGCCATTGAGGTTCAGCACGCATAACGAGGCTCGCAGTTGCTAGAGAGAAGGGGCAAATTGTTACATAAAGTCCGTCCACGGAATTTGCGTACATCAAAAAGAAGGAAGGACCGGGTTGTTACAATTAGGAATCGGTAGAGGAAGTTTGGCTTGCGGTTAAGTTTTGGCTTAGCCAAATCTCTGAGAATATGCCTTAAGTGCAAGAGGCTTTCTCCGAGAGATTATGAGGTTCTTAGCGATATTAATGTGCCTATCAAGCAGGTTTCTGTGAGCAGTCCTCGTGCGGTGGTGTGGAGTAAAACAGCGGCAGGGTGGGTGAAGTTAAGCGTTGACGGAATAGTAAGGGAAACCCACGATCTTGTGGAGGGGATGGAGTGATTAGGGGTCATTTGGGGAATGTCAAGGCTGCCTTCTTGGAACACTTGGGTTTTGGCACTAATAATGCGGCTGAACTAAGGGCCCTTCTGAGAGGCATCGCGATTTCCAAAGAGTTTGGCTTTAATCATGTGGAGATAGAGTGTGATTTTGCGTTACTTGTTCAATGGTTGACTTCGGGTGCTTGCAATGTGTGGTATCTTTGGGACTATTGGGAGTTGCTGCTTGAAAGCCTTGAAGGCATGGTTTATTCTATTTCACATATCTTCCGTGAGGGCAACCAAGTTGCTGACTTCTTTGCTCGTCAAGGGGAATCTGGGATCATGAGGACGTATGGAGGTTCTGAGTTATTATCTTGCGGTGTGAGGGGCATGATTCGACTAGATAAGATTGGTCTTCCTTCTATAAGATTTTAAGTTATGAATATTTTGCCTTGTTTAGATGGTTTAGATGGTTTAGATGGTTTCTTGTTTGGTCTAGGCATAGGTTGGTTTTTCTTTTGTTTGTTTATTTTGATGCATGAGGTTTTTTCTATAAATCTCATGTGTCATTTTGTTACCACGGTATTCCTCCACCACAACTGAGGGCTTATTAATAAACTTGGGACAGGCTGCTATATGGGTGGCTACCGGCTCTTCTTAAAAAAAAAAAGATGTTTGTGGGTGTAGTATTTTCACAACATGGATGACCATTCGATATTTGCTTGCCTAGAGTGCAATTAAGAGAGAAATACTATTCAAATAGATGCAAAAGGTACTCTATTATACATAATTATAAGTTCACATTCATTCTTGAAATTTGTTATATTCATGGGAAAGCAGTAAAAAAAGTAAAATTCTACTTACAACATCTAGCTAATTGGTTGCGCTAGAGTTAAGAGTGCTTGGGATATAATAAGTAAACCAAAACAATATACACAGAACAAAAAAGAAATTCTACATTCTCTCTCCCACTTTGCCTTCTCTGCAAATTTATATACACACAGAACAAATTACATTTGCACAAAGGCTGGAAAATGATACACAGCACAAAGTTCATTCACAAGTTACTTTGATTAGAATATCGCGTTTTGCGGAAAAGAATACGGCTTTTTCTCATTTTGGACCTTGGATTTCCTCTCCTTAACGGGCTTCGAACCAAAAAGTGGAAGAAGATGCAAAGGGCCAATATAATTAAATTAAATTAAATTAAAGACGTGTGGAACCCAAGGTTGTGCGTGGGTTTTGTTTGGGTAGTGAGTTGCTTTAAGATATTTTGTGAATAATAATAAAAAAGTAATGAAAAAGTAATAATAGAATATTGAATAGTAGTGAATAGTAATAAAAAGTAAGTAAAAAGTAATAATAAAATAATAAATAGTAGTGAAATATAGTACCCAAATTAGCGCTAAGACTACCGAGTATAATAACTTTTTTTTAAATTCAAACGCGTGTTCTAAAACACGAAACGACACTCGGCAGCCCCATTTCAAATTTGGATTCCCACCCCCCGTTCTCTCGAACCCCAAATCGCCCTAGTCTGTGGCGTCTTTCATTGTTTGGCCGGGGCATTGAGTAATTCCTTTCTACTCATCCCCTCTACCTTGTTATGAATAGTGATATCTAGTGAAATTAAAGTTTGTAAATTTTCTTTGGCGATTGGAGGTGCCAAGGGCCTCCTTGCTCAGTTTCTGAGACTGAAATAATATTCTTCATTAACTTCAAACAGCAGACTTATAAGGAATTAAATAGGACTTAAACAAACAACCCACTTACGTTGGTTCAGCCCAAAGCATGACCCACGTTCTAATAACTGACCACTTAAGAAAGCCACGTAAAACATAAACTAGACTTTGGACTTAGTCAAAGCTATAGCCCAGTACTCCAACCCAACAGAACATAACATAGACTAAAATACCCAAACTTAACAATGGAAATTACAAACAAACCCATCCCTTCCTTAAGACATATTCCCTAATCTTTCAGAACCCTAGCCGCCCACAAAACAAGCTCCCCTCCTTAAGAAACCTCTCGTCAAGGTTGGAAAAATGCCTCCGTAGAACCTCCAAGTCTCCCCCATTGCATCCTTCTCGCTCATCCCTTTCCACTGCACTAGCACTTCCACTCCAGCCCTTCGCCGCTTTTTAAGCAGCCTCCTCTGTAAAAAAAATTTTAGTTTTGGTGCCAACTGTGATGACCCAAACTTTTCGTAAGCATGGCCCATAAATTTTATACTTAATAGTTGTGACTTCTTTGGGAGCCTTAGTTATTTTTAGAAAGCCCTAGAATTCTTGAATGGGAATTTGAGCCTGAAAGAGGACTAACCCGAGAAGGCCTTGTGAGAATTGGCCTTGTTTAGAAACTTAGGCCCATTGGCTTTAGGCCCATGACCCAGATTCTTAGTCACAAGTGCCATGTGGCATGTAAGTAATGTATTATAAATCTAGACCTGATAATGGGTTAAGGGAAAGAGAGAAGTGTAGGAAAATACCAAGGGTTGGCTTACATGCCTATCATAGAAAGTTGCCACTTGTCATTGTGTAAGAAACTTTTTAGATGATTCAAGAGACAAAAGGAACCTAGAGGAGATCAAAGGATTTTCGGCTAAGACCCAAGTTCCCACATGTTTAGACCTTTTTCTTGCCCAATTCGAGTTCCAAGGGAGATATTTTGGAAAGATAAGTTTAAGGAAACGAAATGGGGCTTTTTCTAGGAGTTTTGCATGGGAAACCAAATGGAGGTTATGGGATTTCGAAATTTAGTCAGATAATGCCAAGTGTCAAGCATGCATGGAGCTTCTAGAAGGATATGTGAAGAGACATTTGGATGGAAGGACAAGAATACCCCTAGAAATTCGACTAGCACACTCCTAAACACTATGTCCTTTGCCACTTATCACTTAGGCTATTTTAGACCAATAGAACATGAAAGGTCACCTAGTGAAGGAGTATTGGAAGATGAAACATCATCTTGGGAAAGGAAGAGAGAGGTGGACGGCTAAGCCATGGCACAAGTCTTTTGCCACTTGTCATCCATGCAAAAGATTACTTGCTTGGGAAAAGGAAGTGTCACATGATGTTTTACCATGTTACCCTTAGAAGAAACACTCATTTCCTTGAAGAAAGGAAGGGCATAAAGGGAAGAGAAGAGGAATTCGGCCAAGGGAGGAAAGCCCTACACGCCAACCCCAAAAAGTGCACCTTCCCAATGCAATCCACATAGGGAATTCCAAGAGGTGTTTCGGCCAAAGTGAAAGGAGGAAGAAAAACAATTCCACTTGTCTTGCATGCATTGGTTTCAACCATCAATGAGAGAATGAAGAGTTTTCTATAAAAGGGGAGGAAGGCCACACACCCAAAGGCTTCTTCTTTTGTAAAATTCAAAATTTTCATACTCTTACCCTCTCCATACAACTCTCTCACATTTTCTTGAAGATTCTCTCACTTTCTTATACTTGCTCCTCAACCAAACAAGAGGATTTTATTATCTCAAGAGGGGATTTCGGCACTCTAAGTCTAGTGAAGGTAAGAATCGTTTTTCCTTCTAAGTTTCATACACACATCACTTGTTCAACCCGAAAATGAGATTCAAATCTCATTTGGGCAATGTGAAAGATGGAGCACCCATTTTTCTTGTGATTTTTTGAAATATGGTTTAAGGTTCTTAAGAAGCCTTTGGAGCCGAATAGAGAGAAGAGTTTATCCACCATGTTTTTCGGCCACTACTTATGTTTTTTGTTGTTTTAGGGTTTGCTTTACTTTAAGAGTGAAATAAAGAAGTTTTTACCCCAAAAAAAAAAAAAACCCTAGAGGCCGAATAGATATAGGCAAGTATTGCCCTAGAAATCTATACATACACTCAAGAACACGAAGTGAAGTTTTTAGTTGCTTTTCTAATGTGGAATGTTCGGATTTACAGCTTACTAATCTTTCTATATACGGATTTTTTTGTAAGTATACACTCAACCTACTTTGATTAACACTTGTATAGGATTGCGTAGATCTTTTCATTTTCATGTTTGTTTTGTTGGTTATTTCTTGTTTGATTGCTTGATTATGTTAATATGATCTTGTATCAATCTATGGTAGGAATTATATGTTTAGAATTTGTGATGAAAATACCATGAAATACTTGTATATGTTTCGGTTTTCATGTGTTCAAGATTGAAGACTATGTATCATGATCTTTCAGCTATATCATGTGTTGTATGTTTTAAATCTTAGCTAAATGCCATGATTTCATGCTTGGTTTTACCATGCTTCAATTCCTATGTTATATGCTTGAAGATTGGAACATATTTAGGTGATGAATTTCATGATTTATGCCAATGTTTTGAACACCGTACTGGATGCCGTACCAGTCGAGCCACTAGAACAAAATATTTCTGTACCGGTACCGTTTCTTGTACCGTTTTGGAATAACATTTCGGTATATAAATAAATTATATATATAAATTATATTTCAAAATAATAGTCTATATATAAATAATTATATATAAATATATAAATTATAAATAGCCTAGTATGAATTAGGAGTCAAAAAATGAACTTATAGTTTGAAAGTTTTGAAAAATAAAATAAAATAATAAATAAGGCCGAAATATCGGCCAGTACAGACCGGTACAGGCCGAAATATTAGCCGGTACGACTAGTACCAGTCGGAACAGCCTGTATTTTAGCCAATACAGAACATATAGTGTACCTGTACCGGTACGGTACGGTATTCATAACAATGATTTATGCTCTTATGTGTTTTGGTCTAAGCATATTCCATGGTTTCATGAAAGTGTTTGGATGTTTCATGTGTTTCATGTAATCATGCTATGATGGGTTATTTCATGTATGCATTTCATATGTCACATGTCAAGAATTAGTATGTATGTTTTAAGTTCCATGTCTCGTGCATTTGGAAAAATGTTTTCCAAATAAAGTGGTTCATTTTAAAGAAAAGAGTCAAATGTTTGATGACGACCCCAAGTGTTAGAACGGAGGATTGTCCCAGTGGAAGTTCTATATCCACTCTAGAGTGCTTAAAATGGAGTAATAACTCCTAAATTGACGAAGAATAGTCTACGAGTCTCGAATGGATTCTTTTCAAAGAATGCCGGAGCGAGGTAGAACCAAATACTAGTAGGTGCATAAGGCATGTAATTCGACAAAGTAAGGTCGAGTTATTATGATTCTCTGTTTATTTTGAACTGTAAAGATGGTGGTAAGCAGGGATGGTGGTAGAATCCCGCCTGCGATTCCCGCCTACAAATCGTTAATGGTACGATAACTAGCGGGAATACGCGGTGCAAGGAGGGGAGCCATGTTGTGTCCACCTCATGAATAAGAATAGAGCTCATGTGATAAAGATCACTCGATGCAAATCTTGTGATATGTTTATGATAAGAAAAGTTTCTAATTAAGAATCAACATGAAAAAGGAAAGTTAAGAAAAGTTTTTTGAAAATGTCATAGTCTCTGTATAAGTCTTTTGAAAATGGCAAATGCATATGTCAAGTTTCTGTTTAAAGTCAAGTACATGTTTCGTGCACGCATTTCATGATGTACCTCTCGTATGCTTGCTTCAATTGATGTATGTTGTGTGATTACTTGATGAGATTTCTCAAAATCTCATTGTGGTAGTTACACTACCATTCCCCAAACCGGAATGGTAGAAGTTGTTACAGGAATAGGGGAAAACGCCTATGACGAAGAGGAAAAGAACGGCACCTCCTCCTTCAGAGAGGATTGTGCCTAAGATGGCCACTAATCGGCCTGAGCCCTCCATCCTAGAGCGACTCGAGGCCATCGATTGGGAGATCACTGGTATTTTGGAATTCATTACAGAGTTCAGAAGCATAACAACCAGGACCAAGATAAAACTCTAGAGAAGCGTGTGAAACCTGAATCCCAATGAAAGAAAAACAAGCTTAGTTGTTTTGAAAAAAAGAAAAGGAACTTATGGCTTTTTGGCCTCAACTTTTGAGAAACAATATTAGAGATGGTCTCGTGTGTTTTGGGAGACAAACTTTACTACTTGATTTTTTGAGATATTTATTCTTATGCTAAATTATTATGATCATGGACAAAGTGTTAATGTTAATGCTTTTTATTTAGTTGGTACCATGTTCTTTGCAATTGCTATTTGCATTGCTTAGAATTTTCGACCTTATATATTTTCCGTTGCAACGATATATTGCATACTGCTAATGTACATAGGTGCATAGCATATTATATGTCTGTACGAGGGGTATGTAGTCTTGTGTTACATGTCTCTGTGTTTCAATCTCATTCCAATCCCAAGCGGGGGCTAAGGGCACCACACCAACGATCCTTCGAGGGTCATGACAGGAAGGCTCTATAGGAGTTGAACCACCGCTCCCATATTCCTTTTTAAACACAAAGCATGAAATAGTGGTTAAATGAGGGATTCCGATGGCATCTCAAGCTCATATGCGACCTTCCTGATTCTCCTTGTAATCTTGAAAGGCCCATAGTATTTGGGCTAGATTTTGAGATTCCTTCTCATGGAGACTGACATCTAGCAAGTTGGTCCTAATCTGAGGTAAAGTCATTCATCTACTTGGTATTCTTTTTCTGTTCTCTTAAGATCTGCAAAGTGTTTCATCTTAGCCTGTGCTTCTTGCAGGTTCTCTTTCACCAGTGTTGCTATGTAGTCGANTCTGTACGAGGGGTATGTAGTCTTGTGTTACATGTCTCTGTGTTTCAATCTCATTCCAATCCCAAGCGGGGGCTAAGGGCACCACACCAACGATCCTTCGAGGGTCATGACAGGAAGGCTCTATAGGAGTTGAACCACCGCTCCCATATTCCTTTTTAAACACAAAGCATGAAATAGTGGTTAAATGAGGGATTCCGATGGCATCTCAAGCTCATATGCGACCTTCCTGATTCTCCTTGTAATCTTGAAAGGCCCATAGTATTTGGGCTAGATTTTGAGATTCCTTCTCATGGAGACTGACATCTAGCAAGTTGGTCCTAATCTGAGGTAAAGTCATTCATCTACTTGGTATTCTTTTTCTGTTCTCTTAAGATCTGCAAAGTGTTTCATCTTAGCCTGTGCTTCTTGCAGGTTCTCTTTCACCACTGTTGCTATGTAGTCGGTTCGTAACTCTTCCTCAACAGCTTGGATTTTTTTGGCTCCGGCTTCATATGGTAGTAAGCGTGGAGGGGGCTATCCATACAGAGCTTCATACGGTGAGATCTTTGTTGAAGAGTGAGTTGAGGTATTGTATGAGAACTCAGCCAAAGGTAACCATCGTAACCAACCATTTGGTTTATCACTAGAAAAGCACCTTAAATAACATTCAAGTGTCTTGTTCATGGCTTCTATTTTCCCATCTGTCTCTAGGTGATAGGCTGAACTCAGCAAGAGCTTAGTACCACTAAGCCTAAACAACTCCTTCCAAAACTGACTTGTAAATACTAGATCTCTATCAGTGACGATGGTAGGGGAAACCCATGTAATTTATACACGTTATCCAACAAAACCCTTGCTACATCCAAGGCTGTATAAGGGTGATTAATAGCCATGAAATGAGCATACTTACTCGACTTGTCAATCACCAACATTATCACTGTTTTCCCACTTAAAAGGGGTAAACCCTCAATAAAATCCATGCTAATATCTTCCCAATTTTTTGAAGGGATTGGCAAAGGTTGAAGCAACCCCACTGGATGGATGGCTTCAATCTTGTTCCATTGGCATATGTCGCATTCTCGAACAAAGGATCTGACATCACTTGTTAATTCAGGCCAGAAATGTTTCTTTTTTATTCTTGCTTATGTTTTATGCACCCCTGTGTGACCTCCTAATGGGCTAATGTGAAATTGATGCAGGACTTGTTGCTTAAATGGCACCAAGGACTTGAGATGAAGCCTCCCTTTATAAAAGAGGAGTCCATTTCAGACTTAGTATTGAGATTGGTCCAAGACTCCCTGATGGTAGTGGCTTAATAGCCCCTACAACTATTGGTCTTGCTAGTAAGCTTTCCAACTCCTCTACCCATTGTGCTTGCACAAACTGACTACTTGGAGCTGCATGGAAGATTCCTTGGTTGATGTGTTTGTGATATGTTTTGTGTTGGGTGGATTTGTCGTGAATGGTTTTGTGGAAGATGGGATTATGGTGGATGGGGTTTGGATTTGGGATGGTTTGGTGTGTGTTGGATGGATTTGTGGGGTTTGGTTCTATGGTAGGCAAGGCTATGGAGTATGGGTTTTGCTTTCGGTTTGTGGTTTGGGTTAAATCTATTTGGTCTTGCCACTGGACCTGAGAAAGAGCATCATCCACTACATTAGTTTTGCCACTCTTGTATTTCACTCTGAAGTCATACTCCAGTAATTTAGAGATCCACTTTTGCTGTGCTGGTGTTCCCACTCTCTATTTCAACAGGTATTTTAATGCTTGCTGGTCAGTGCGAACCTTGAATGATTGCCCCAATTGATAATGTCTCCACTTCCGTACTGCCATCACCAAAGCTAATAGTTCCTTTTCATAAGTGGATAGACTCAGATTTTTCCTCTTCAGAGTTTGGCTGAAATATGCAATTGGTTGCCTTTCTTGCATTAAAACAGCTCCCAAAGCCTCCCCTAATGCATCACATTCCACAATAAAAGTTTTAATAAAATTAGGTAGCCTTAGACTAGGAGGACTCACCATAGCTTCCTTGAGTCTGTCAAAAGCTTCTTGTGCTTCTCATTCTACCCAATCAGCCTTCTAAAGGCTTTACGAAAAGTTAAAAAGTATTATTTGAGGGCAGATGTTTTTAATAACTACATACATGCCAGGGGTTTTTGGGTACAGCTGAAAATAAAGAGAAAGTTTGATACATAAGGCACAAAAAGATAAAAATAAAACACCTTCACTAAAGAAGGAAAAGTCGTGCGACTATGAGGTGTTCGGGCTCACCGTGTGAAAAGGTAGAGGCAGCTGAGCTATGGCCGGAGTGGAATCTACAGTGGAGGAAATTTCTGTGCAACAGAGAAGCTGTTAGGCTTCGTTAGGCTGAGAAGGTGGAGAGAAGAGACGGGGAGGGATCGGCGTGGCTTGTCAAGAAGAGAGGGACACCGTGCGACGATGGTTCTATGAAGCCGGACTGAGATCAATGGTGGCAGAAGCTTCTAATGGAACGTCACTGTTTGGCTAAGGAAAAATGGTGGAGAAAAGAGGAAGAAAGGGCTTGCGTGGCTTACCAAAAGGCGTACGACGGATTTGGTGGATGGGCTATAGTTGAAGATGATGGTCGGAAGTTTTCGTTGTTGATAGAAAGCTCCCATGCCTTGTGGTGTCGACGATGAACAGGAGCGACACGCCGATTATTTGTTGATTTACAGAGGGGAGACAGTGATGGAGGAGAGATTTTGGGGCTTACACGTTTGGCGTCCTCTAAGGTGTCTTTCGGCGGTTTCCAATGAACAGAGGTTGGGTTCCTTAACTTTGTTGTGTGTTGAGATGTTGGCAGAGGAAATATTTATAGATGGAAACCGTTTTTGTCATTTTTGACGTGTTTAAGTCGAAGTGTTTCAGTGAATTTTGTAGGAGGAAGACTCGGTATGATCACCGAGAATGGAGGGATGTCGAAGGAAGGTAGCGTGCGCTGAAGGGTGTGACTTAGGTTAGTTTGGGTAATCGAGTATTACGCTATTATTTATTATTTTATTATTATTTTTTATCTATTTTTTATTACTATTCATTGAGATTCAAATTCTATAATTATTTTTTTATTACTATTCAGAGAATATCTGATATCACTTCATTACTTAAAAGTAATCTAAGATCCCATTTGGATACATAAATTATTTTATTTCATCTTATCATTATAATTTTTTTAAATTTTCATATAAAATATAATAAACTATTTAACTTTTTCAAATTTCAAAATAATAATAATATTAAAAATAATATTCTAATAATATTTTATTCAACTTTTAACTTTCATCTAAAATTATCTTATCTTATCTCACTATCCAAACGGAACCGAACACTTTATTTGCAGGAAACTTCTGTGTGGCTGAAACTAACGTGGGCACGTTTTCCCATGTAGAGGATTTGGCAATTTATTCGTGAGACTTGGTCAGCAGTGTTACGATAAACACTGCAAGTCTTAACTGATTATTTAATCACGTTTATTTATTAATAGTGAAATGATAAAATAATACTAATCTAAATTAAAATATTTATAATAATATTTAATAAATAATTAAATATTTTTTAAAAACAATAATAATAACGAAATGATTAATTTATATTTGATGTTCCGAACTTAAGATGGGTATGTTACAAATCCACTCTCTTAAAAGAAAATCTGGTCTTCGAGATGAAACGTACCTCAAGTAAAATAAGTAGGGATATTTATGATGAAGAGGATGAGCTTTATCTCTAATCGGATGATCAAGTCGATTCCCATGCATGCTTGTGTTCCCAAGTGGCTTCTCTTTTGGTGTGGTGAATTTAAAGTACCTTAAACATTTGAATAGTTTGTTTCATAGAACTTGGGCCTTCTGCACTAATACTCTTGCTTGCATTTCTTCATAGGTATTGTGGACATTCGAATATGAAGGGGCTCATACTCCAATACATCTTTGGGGTCCGGGGCATTTTCGAAGCATAGAGACATGAAATACATTGTAAACTGCCGATAAGTGGGGTGGAAGTGCAACCACTGCATTGTTAAAACTGCCATAGATTACTCTAAGGCAGTTTTAAGCATTCTAGTTCTTTTAACTAATAAAGAACTAATTCAAAGGGACATTGCACAAACATTGTCTCGGATTCTTCGCAGTTTCAAACCAGTGAAATTGAAAAATGGAATGCCATGTTTTGCCAGTTCCAATGACCTATGCTTGGGGTGGATTTTGGGAGGTTTAAGTAGAACAAACCATGATTTAACTACTGCATGCTAAAAGCAATGACCACGTGTATATGAGTCACTTTCAATATATAGTGACAGTGAGTTGGTACTGAATCAATCCTATGGGTGGTAGCTAAATTGGGCAGCAAATCAATGTTTAGTTAGACGTCAGCTGAATTGTGAAGTGGTTTTTAGGCATACGCAAAATGCTATAATTAGGGGAAGAAAAAAAATTGTGTTATTGGAAAGCACAAGTATTGTTCTTGGGCAAGAGCAGGGTATGGTAGCATATATATAGCTGTTAGTTATGTATTGAAGGCCAAATTAGTACAATACTGCTTGGTTATATATATGCATGATACTCTTAGAAAGGTGGTACTGCTTACTAGAATTTGAGATTCGACTTTGCGACGGAAAGGTGGTACTGCTTACTAGAAGTTCATGGACCCATGAACAGTTGGCTTAACTTCATGTTGATTAAGCCATTCATTTTTAAACTGAGATATAGTTATGAAAAACCAATATTATATAATTGGGAGTATTAGTGAGGCGATATTGAATTGAAGCAACAAGTTGAATCTGAACCACACTGATCATCTCCGATAACAGGCAATGAAGGTAAAATGGGAAGTTTTTCCTGGTGACTCTTCGAATCATTTTGTAGATTATGTTTTAGGCTGCCCAACACACAATAAATGGGAATAATAAACCAAAAAAATTGTTTCTGTTTGGCAATTGAAAGCTTAAAAGATTTCATCGTTGATGTGTTTTTGATGCATGGTTAAAATCTTAACTTCAGGTGTGCATTTGCCTTAATGATTTTTATCACATTGTTCTGTATTGGAACAGGTGATCAATATTATACAAAGAAGGGGAAGTGTTGATTTGGATGTGCGTCCCAAGACCCCAAAGGAAATTTAAGTTGGGTTTTTCTTCTGTACGTGGGGTATGTACATGTACATGTAGAGATATATTTTGGACTGCTGGCATGTATATATAGCAAGTATGGATCAGAATTTGAGATCACTGCTAAACTAAGTTATGGATTAAGTTGAATGAAAGAGTATTTTTACCCTGCAGGATATTTGACATGCATACTGCTTTCAGCAAGAATGTAAACGATTAAAGTCTTCAATTGCGAGCATGTGGTAGAACCTATAATTGCATGGTTGATTAATTTAGGCCTATAATTGCATGGTTGATTAATTTAGGCCTACATATATATATATATATATATGCAATCACCAAAACAGAGGTTGATATATATGGTTGATCAGTGTGTGTCTGATATACAGGAGCACTATATATATATGCCTATATATATAAATAGGCGTACATGTCATGCCGATCATATATATCATTCTCAAAACCAGATTGAAGCATATATATATATAATATATATGTGGGTGCAAAACCAGATGAGCACCATTTTTGAAGTGGAGAAAACAGACCTGGAAGTAGTTACATGAGCACCATGAGCACCTAGGATTAATATTGTGCAAACCCAATGTGAGAAAACAGACTTGGAAGTAGTTACAGAGTGTCATAACTGGCTTGAATGTACATGTTAGGGAAATTGCCCACAATTTCCACAAATTTGCCCAAGCCCTGGCTCTGCTTATGATCAACAAGAGAGATTTGTGACCACATGCAGTACAATTAACCCAAATGGACAAGAAAATTATTTAGAATTAAATTAGGTCCAAATATTAGTGAGAGTTCAATCAAATATGATTGGCCTGCCTCAATCAGAAAATTAACTAGAATTCATCAAATGAATAATAAAAAATTTGATGAGCATATGCAAGCACATAATTTTTTGGGGAAAAACGTTTCGCAGTAAAATACTTACCAAGCGCCGAATGAAACTAGGGTGAAAATCAATCTTGCAATTCATCTGCGGCAACATGGGTGGATGCCGTAAACGGCTATCTTATTGCCGTCGAAACATTATGAATTCCCCGGCGAGCACACAGCTATGGGTAAGCTATTTGTGCGACTTCGAAACCTGACGGCGGTTTGGGAGATGCCGTCGCAAAAACACCAACCTGCGTCCCGCGATGATTACATTTAGGGCGGCGATTGTATGATCGCTGCTAGATGATTCGGCGCACCAGATAATCGTCGAAAGCTTTTCACTCGATTCTCGGCAGACCAAAATCGGTCGCAAGGAGGGAATCTGTTTATCAGCGATTCCATCAAGGTGGAAGGTTCAAATTTTGCGGCAGCTACCGATACTGGCAGTCTGGCATTCTCGGCATGAAGATCGACGGAAAGAGGTGGGAATTTTCCGTAGCTCCGTTACGGCGAAAAAGAGAGCATATGTCACGCTCTCTTACTGGCGTGACGCCTGCGATGTTAAAACCGTGGCTTAAAGATTTTTGCCACGGTTATGAGGGATGTTGGGGCAACAACTCCTCGCCGCGAAAGGCAGCTTTTGTGATCTGTAAGCTGCAACACCTATTCTTTCCAAGATTTCAAAAGGACCTATGTAATTTGGGCTAACCATGCATGTACTCATCATCGCCGTCATTAGTATCATCCTCATCCTCATCATTAGTATTGCAGAAACAATTTTTTCTCTATCGAGTGTATTCATGTATAATCACAGATACAATGGAAAATCGTTTAACTACACCAGGGAATGTTAGTAATGAAAATTGTACACTTACAGATTTATTTCAAGGCCGGTAATATACATTCTACACCTGTCAGTTTATTACTCCTTTGAGTGCTCCGTTCATGTTTACCGGATACTGTCTATCGACATGCACCAGCCGCGCGCTGATATGTATCGTTGTCTTTGTATTTACTATTTCTCATCTTAGGTGGCGCCGTTGTTGAAGTGATACATCAGCTTTTTTAATATCTATAACGAGATGAAAGGTACATGGTTGTTATTTTTACTCTTTTTTTTTAGTATAATGTTAGTTTATTCATATCATGATGTATGAAATAAATAATTGCATGTTGGAATAAGGTACAGATTATATATAGTTTGCTTTGTCCACCATTGAAATTCATCCTACAGACTTCCGCATCACAAGTTGTGCAATAATCTTAATTGTAGAGAAACCAAGAAATTGAAATTGCTTTATTCATAGGCTTGATTTGGATTTAAATGATTTTTTTTTGCTGGGCGGGCACTTCATCATAGTGAATAGAGTGAATAGTGATTATTTTGTCATCATTAACAAAAAAAAAAGTAATTGAGAGCTTTTCTCATTTCCTTTGGTATTAAAGAACATTTCCATTGCATTTGATGTTTGATTTATGTACAATATGTTATCCTCAAAGTGAAAATGAGAAGCAGATGTATTTGCTCTCGTCTAATTGTATTGACCAGAAAACCATGTAGAGGGCCATAAAAGGGACTTTGTTTTGGTACGAATTGATTTTGTATATCCTCACGTCTAATTGTTATTCTTGTTACTTTTTTTCAATATTATATTATTAGGAAAAGTACATCACCTAATCATCATTGGTCATCATTACCATCATAATCATCATCGAACATCACCTAATCATCATCGGTCATCATCTTATTGTATCACCATCAACCTCAACTCATTAATATGATTCCCATCATCAATCTCATCTCATCTTATCATAAACTTCATCATTTTCATTATCATGTCACCGTCATTAAGCATTATATATTTCCATCATCATCATCTCATTATTATCTTCATCTTCATCACCATCACCCTTATCGTGAGTGTCATCAGCATCGTTATCACCATAGTCAATCATCATCATCTGTCGTTATTTCTATTGCCATCAATATGATGACCTCATCAACATCATTGACATCAAATTAAGATCTTCTTATCATCTTCGTCGTTATCATTATCCTGATCCTTAATATCTTCATCATTGTGGCCATCATTAGTTATTATTATGAAAAACTACTCTTATACCCTTCAATTATCACGCAAACAATTTTTGTATAATCAATGATGGAAAAATGTCTAACTACACCAGGGAAGCTTAGCCATTGGCATCATCATTAACCTCATGATCTCATGATTGAAGGCTTCATCATCATTATTGTCAATCATCATTATTATCATCACTATTAGTCATAATCACCATCTATCATTGTTGTAATCATTATCCCATCATCATCTTTATTCACATCTCATCTTTGTCATTGGTATCAACATTGGCTTTATTAAATCATCACTGATCGTCAATCATCATCGTTGTCAATAATCATTTTTTATATCCTCATCACAATTACCATAATCATCATCCATCTCATCGTTGTCACTAGCATCATCATTAACCTCATCCCATGATTGAAGTTTTTATCATAATTATTGTCAGTCATCATGATTAGCATCATTGCCAATCGTCATGATTATCATCATCACTGATCATTCCTGTAACACCATGGCCAATGTCAAACCCAACCCAGCTTGGTGCAAAGCACACCATTTAAACCATTCTAGCATATTTTTTTTTTCCAGCCAATTTCTCTTCATCCCCGAAAATCCCTCATTTTTTTATCTCCAACTCCCCACCACGCATGACACTACCCATTCACGTCTATCCCTTTTCATTCTCTAGGGTTTTCATATCACCCATTTAAATATATACATATATCTCATGCCCTTGGCAACAACCTAAGTATCGTCACTGCAACCAGCTACAAGAATCATTTAGCCTCTACTGGTTCAACGCCAACCTCCATCTCCATGTAAAACTGATGCCACACCTAGCCACCATCACGCAACACAGCTTAAACCTCCACCCAGATCACCCAACGCTGCAAAGTTCTCTCCTGCACAGTGAAATCTACCAGCCCACTGCCCAGCTAATGCATAACCGCAGCACCCAGCACCTTCATAGAACCACCATTCAGCCGTTGCTACCTTCTTGAACCACCATTACCGAGACCCATATCGTCCTCCATCTTCACTTGAAAACTAACGCCACCACCATAGTACTCATAGCCAACCACCATCGTGCATGACTCGCGTCACTGCAAATCTCCACCGAAAGCAACAAGCCCAGCTGACACACGCCGCTTTATCGCAGAAGCCCAACTCGAGTCAGCCTTCGCTGCTCTGCCTGCACCTCTGTGCCCAGCCACCGATAAGCTTCTATTTTTGTACGCCGAAACAGGGGAAGCATCCCCACCGTTAGCCACGTCACCAGCCCCCTCCACTTCAACGCCATTTCCATCAGAAGACACCAAAGGACAAGCCTCCACCTTCGGATGCTACCTTGGTCGATGCCCAGCCCCTAGACCATCGCACGCCTCACGAAGTCCCACCACAGTTGAACCTAGTCATGCCGCTGTCGAGATCCACCCAGACCGCCACCACACGTAGCCTCACGGTAATGAGTAATTTTCGCTCAGTAGTGTTGTGAAGAAATTCAAAAAGTTAAGAAGTCCTGATTAGCGGGGTTCTTATTCTAGACTTTGTATAAAAATAAAATGGGCTGAGGTTGAATTTTGGAAAATATGCATATTTTGTTATGAAAACAAATTTGAAATGACCTCAATTATTTGTTCTGCATTACTCATGAAATTATGTATAAAAATAAAATATTTTCTAGCATGACTAGTGTAGACATGATCTTATTTTTTGCATTCTGTTATTAAACTGAGAAAAATGAATGAATATGAAAATTTGATAATTTTTGCATGTGACGTGAAGATGTTCCGAATCGTTTTAGAAAATTTGAAATGATCTGAATTTTCACACTCTATTTTGATATGATGTAGCGTCTGAAAAACCTTTGGCATAACTTTCAGATTCTAATCTGACTCTGATTCTGATTCTGTTCTGACTCTGAACCTAGCTCTGATACCAACTATAACGCCTCGTTTCTAGAAGTCCAGAGAGTTAGCTCCTATTACTTAAAAATATCTCCAATAATCAATAATAAATAAACAAAAACTCCACAAAGTACTTAACTTATTTGTTCGATCCAAAACTCCGTGTACCTCCACAGAAATACTGAACAAAAACCTCAATAAAATAAAATAACAGCTCCACAAAGACTCAAATTTTTTATAACTTGACGTACCAAAATAACCGTTAAAGATAAAACTACTAAATATGATCCCCCAAAAATACTTGAACCCTTAGCACTTGTTCATCTATGATCATCAGACTTTTCTAATACTTTCTACTCTTATTCTTCAGCTGAACCATAAAAATATTTGAAAAATGTTATGGAGATAAAAGGTGAGTTATCAACAACTCAGTAAGCAGAGAACATATGCTAGGATGTAAACATGAACACTTTCACAAGTTTAGAATGCAGAAACAAAACATTTCAGTTTCAATATCCAAATATCAAAAATACATATTATCAAAAAATCAAAGCGACACTTCAAACGTTTCACATTCAGAAACCAACTTTTCATATTCGAAGACCCCTTTGGCACAACATGACTGAACATCTTCATCTTATCATATCATATCAGAGCATCATATTATAACAGAGGCCATGTTTAACCCCCGTGATAGGATTGTGCATTCTGTGGAAAGCCAAGCAGAACATAAATCACCATGTTCTCAAAGCTATTGTACTTAGAGCAAAGACCACTATTATATCATGTGGTAGGGCCAGAGATCATTATTATATCCCATGCCAAGGCTTAAGATCACTATTATATCCCATGACAAGGCTAGAGGTCACTATTGTATCTTGTGATAGGGCCAGATGTCACTATTCTATCCCATGATAGGGCCAGATATCAAAGCAAAACAAAATCAGATATCAAGTCATTATCTATGCTCAATTATTATTTTTTATTTTCATCATTTGAAATGTTTAACCAAGGATGAGTCTTCCAGGATTGCTGCTCGTCGTCGTGTTCGAAATCTTAGGGGCTTGAATGCAGGAAATGAAGAGGACAGATGCACCATAGAGTAGTTCAATTGGATGCACCCTCCCACTTTTGATGGTCATGGCGACCCGACCTTGGCGGAGGACTGGATCCATGACATTGAGGAGATACTTCATGTCTTGAATTGTACTGACAAACAGAAAGTTTTGTACTCCGCCTTCAACCTAATAGGTGAGGCTAAAAGATAGTGGATATCATAAAGAACCATCAGAGAAGCTCATGGGAAAGGAGTGGTTAGCTGGCCCCACTTCAAGTAGATTTTCGTTGATCATTTCTTTCTAAGACCGGTTAGGGACGCTAGGGCCAAGGATTTTGCCGACTTAGTGTAAGGGACTATGACGGTGCACCAATATGCGGCCAGATTTGTTAAACTGTCACGCTTTGCCTCATATCTGATACCCGATAAGGAGAGGAAGACCCAAAAGTTTGAGGAGGGACTGAATAACCAGATATATGAGCGAGTTGTGGCCCTCCAAATCCAAAATCTCTTAGAGTTAGTAGATAAGGCCACAATACCCGAGCAATGCCTCAAGAGAAGTGTTGAACTTCGAGAACAGAGGAATAGCTCGACACCATTAAAGTTCTCCTCTAGCAAGAATTGAGAACCATGGAAGAGGAGGTATGTAGCGAACAACTCGAGCTAGAGATAAGTTCAAGAAAATCAAAGAAATAATCCTTGTGCAACTCATATAATATGGTACACTATGGAAAATGAAGAAGAGAAACCAAACGGTGCTTTCGATGTGGTAAGCACACCCACCTCGTCAAAGATTGTCCAAGGCAATCAGATGTGAGTGTGAACCCCAACCAGCCTCAGAGGACTAATTCAGTGACATGAGGCAATAATCAACACAATACAGTGTAGGCCCAAGTTCAGCACGATACAGGTAGTAGTCTACTCTTTTCTCCTTGAAGTCAATTGCTTTATTCGGCTTGGGGTTAGCCATCCTTGTACTTTAATGGAATTTTGCCAAGGTTTTATAGTTTAGAAGATTGAGGAGTGGAGTGCAGATATTATGCTTGTAAAAAAAGATGGAGGTATTAGTAGGTTTTTAACTCCATTGTTGAACTTTATATTTTTACATGATCGAGATCCCGGAATGTATGAAGAAGGCAACTATGTGCATGAATGGGTACACCAAGAGGATTATGAGATTTTTTTAAAGCACCAGGTGAAGATATTTGAAAGCTAGAGTGTTGGAATATTAGGTTTGTCATAATTATCTAGAATTAAAATAAGCGTGGATTGGAATATGATGGTTAAGTGTGTAGGTGTTGCTTGAGGTATTAGTAAATTTCGAGGATGAAATCTTTTTAAGGGGCGAGAATGTAACACCATGGCCCAACGCCAAACCCAGACGAGCTTGGTGCAAAGCGCACTGTTTAAACCGCTTAGCAGATTATTTTTTTTCCCAGCAATTTCTCTTCATCCCGAAAATCCCTCATTTTTTATCTCCAACTCCCCACCACATGACACTACCCATGCATGTCTATCCCTTTTTCATTCTCTAGGGTTTTCATTTCACCCATATAAATATACATATATATCTCATGCCTTTGGCAACTGCCTAAGTACCATCACTGCAACCAACCACAAGAATCACCCAACCTCTCCTCGTTCGACGCCAACCTCCATCTCCATGTCAAACCAACGCACCCCCAGCCACCATCACACAGCACAGCTTAAACCTCCACACAAATAACCAAACACTATCGAGTTCTCTCCTGCAAGGCGAAATATGCCAGCCCACTACCCAACCAACGCATAACCGCAACACTCAACACCTTCATAGAACCACCATGCAGCTACTAATACCATCTTCAACCACAATCACCGAGACCCATATCAGCCTCCATCTTCACGTGAAAACTGACGCCACCACCATAGCACTCGTAGCCAACCACCATAGTGCATGACCACCACCAGAAGCAACAAGCCCAGCTGACGCATGCCGCTCATCACAGAAGCCCAACTTGAGTCAGCCACCACTGCTCTGCCCTGCACCTTCGTGCCCAGCCGTCGATAAGCTTTGGAAGTGAAGGGCTCTGTTTTAGCACGCCGAAATAGGGGAAGCATCCCCACCGTGAGCCATGTCGTAGCCCCCTCCATTTCGACGACTGCCATCAAAAGACGTCGGGGGACAAACCTCCACCTTCGGACGCTGCCTTAGTCAACGCCCAGCCCCCAGACCATCGCACGCCTCACTGCCTCACAAAGTCCCACCACCGTTGAACCCAGCCATGCTGCTGTCAATATCCACCCAGACCGCCACCACACATAGCCTCACGGTGACAAGTAATTTCTGTTCAGTAGTGTTGTGAAGAGATTCAAAAAGTTAAGAAGTCCCGGTAAGCGGATCATATGCTAGACTTTACATAAAAATAAAATGGGCTGATGTTGATTTTTAGAAAATATGCATGTTTTGTTATAAAAATAAATTTGAAATAACCTCAGTTATTTATTCTGTATTACTCATGAAATTTTGTATAAGAATAAAGTATTTTTTGACATGACTGGCATAGACATGAGCTTATTTTTGGCATTTTGTTATTGAACTGAGAAAAATGAGCAAATATGAAAATTTGATAATTTTGCATGTGACGTGAAGATGTTCTGAATCTATTTTGAAAAATGTGAAATGATCTGAATTTCAATACTTTGTTTTGATATGATGTGGCATCTGAAAAACCTTCGGCACGACTTTCTGATTCTGATTTGACTCTAATTCTGATATGTTCTGACTATGATTATGGTTTGATATGGTGACTATAATTCTGTTTTGCTTTGATATATGCCTCTGTCACGGGATAATATAATGACCTTTGGCCCTGTCACGGGATATAATAATGACTTATGGTCCTGTCACGGGATATAACAGTGACATCTGACCCTGTCACGGGATACAATAGTGACCTCTGGCCCTGTCGCAGGATATAATAGTGATCTCAAACCCTGTCATGGGATATAATAGTGACCTCTGGCCCTATCACGAGATATAATAGTCGTCTCTGCTCTAAATGGAATCACTTTCATAAAATGGTGATTTATGTTCTGTTTGGCTTTCCGCATACTGCACAACCCTACCACGGGGTTAAACATGGTCTCTGTTCTAATATGATGCTCTGATATGATATGGAAGATGAAGATATTCCGTCATGTTGTGCCAAAGGAGTTTTTGACTATTAAAAGTTGGTTTCTGAATATGAAATGTTTGAAGTGTCACTCTGATTTTCTAATAATATGTATTTTTGAGATTGGCATATTGAAACTGAATTGTTTTATTTCTGCATTCTGAACTCTATGAAAATACTCATGTTTACATACTAGCATATGTTCTCTGCTTACTGAGTTGTTAATAACGCACACATTATCTCCATAACATTTTTCGGATATTTTTATGGTTCAGCTGGAGAACAAGAGTATGAAGTATTGGAAAATTCTGATGATCATAGATGAATAAGTGCTAAAGGTACAAGTATTTTTGGGGATCATATTTAGTAGTTAGATGGTCATTTTGGTACGTCAAGTTATGAATAATTTGAGTGTTTGTGGATATGTTATTTTATTTTATTGAGATTTTTGTTCAATATTTCTATGGAAGGACACAGATTTTTGGATCGAACAAATAAGTTAAATATTTTGTGGAGTTTCTGTTTATTTATTATTGATTATTCAAGATGTTTTTAAGTAATAAGAGCTAACTCTCCGGACTTCCAGGAACGGGGGTTACAATTCCCATCATCATCTTGATTTCCATCTCTTCATCATCACTAGCATCATCATCAATATCATCTTAGCGTCATCGTCAGCGTCTTCATTAGTGTAATCACAATTATCATTTCCTGAACATCACCATTTGTAATTATCATCATTATCATTATTACTTTCTCAATTATCCTTATCGTTATGGTTGACATTGGTACTAGTTTTACAAGATACTACATGTAACTGTCTCAAACTACCACCTAGGCTTAAGGTTCTATTTCGGTCAAGTTTGAGCAAGTTGAAGTTGTCTAAACATGGCTTGAATATCTAATAATGCTCGAATTTAGGTGGAAAGTTGAATTGTAATCAAGATGAGTGCGCTTAGTGAGGCTCAACTCGACAAGAGTTAACAAATTTTTATGCGTTGTAATTTTAATGTATTTGTCAAATATCATAATTAATATATATATGCATGCACACATATATGTTAATGTATATATTTTTATTATATGTTGCTACTTCATATATAATATTTTATATACATATGATACATATATTAATATAACATACCTTTGTTATACTTATATGCACTATTACAATATATGTGAGCGAGCTTATGAGTCAAGCAGAGTTCTATCGTTGAATAATTGATTATAATTTCATGTTCATGAATTGGCTAAAATAAATCAAATGCAAGTTGATTTTAATTGAATTGGATTCAAGCCCTACGCACCACCCTTGCACACAACCCCACACCACACGTCGACGAGCCTTAACCCTTCCATAGCACCGTCTTTGACCACTGCCCACCTCTACCAACTAGAGACAA
>QEOT01005086.1:11798-56310 GCA_003123785.1 Pterocarya stenoptera | reverse complement strand
CTTTTGCATATGCACTTCGCTTTTGGTATGTGAAGCGCTTCGGCCTTGGAGCAATGCGCTTTAAGCATGCTCCTTTTTTCTAGTTGAATATTTGCAAAAAGATTTGATTCATTGACTTTATGTCTTCCTACATCAACCTTAGCTCTCTTGAATGCTACTAAGCTCTCAAATATCCTTGATTGACCAAACCACAGTGGATACCCTTATGAGCACATAACTTTCCGAGAAGTAAAATTATGGATTTAACTTCACTACAACTGGCTGGCAAAGTTTGCATCAACTCACACACAAAGCCAACAAAAAGCAAAGAAAATAAAGACTTTTTATAACCCGGTCCGTATTCATATGTAATATAAATATACAAACATAAGATTTCACATAGATTGAAGTCCAGAAATGATATACCGGTACTCAGCACGAACAGATAGCCTGCCATTACTTCCCGCTTGGTTCGATTTCTTTTTTATTATCAGTTTCGGGGTTTTCCGAAATGCATTGGCTTTTGTGGACCAAAGCTCACGCGCATTGAGTTGAGATCCGCCTATAAGAAAGAAAAGTCATTATTTGCAAAATTCTCGTCGAAAATTAAACAATTCGACTTATGTAGAGAAAACCCACCACGAAACAATCTCGAAGCTCTTAGAAAACCAGCACAAAAAGAACAACATTTAGGTTCACTCTGAGTAACCCATAATTGAGAATTCAAAAAGAAAAAACCTTATTCTTTAGGTTGCATTAAACAACTCTGAAATTCACAGTATAAAAAGCTTTTAGTTTATGTCTTCTGCATAAGTTTATCACATTTTTTTTTTAAGAAGGAATCTCATCAGAGGAATTGAATGTTGGAATCAAATATTTTGGGACTAAAGGAATTTAACCAAAAACAAAAAACGAAAATGTAAGTTCGGCCAAAGTGAAGTCGAATTCTTTTTTTATTCGTTTTCATATAATTCCTTCTTCTTTCCCTGGCTTTCTCCGCAACTCAAACAGTTATTTGTCAAATGGAAAATGAAACCCTGGAAAATTTACCTGAGATAGACAAAGGAGCAAAGCAGGTCGCCATGAGAAAGCGTGAGATCTAGAGAGAGAGCGAGAGCTAGCGCGAAATGAAACTGAGAGAGATTCAGAGAGAGAGAGAGAGAGAGAGAGAGAGAAGATTCTGTATATTCGATTTATTGGAATTAATCAAGTTTGTTCCAACAAATAAACGGGCACTAAATTATTGTTTTTAGAAAAATGTTAGTTTGTCCTTTCACTTTGTTTCTCACTTTGATCATTCATATATTTTTTTTTAATTTTATTTGTTATTTAATAATTAAAAAAGAGATTTTTAATGAATTGATATATTTTTTTATTTTTTAAATATATTTAAATATGTTAAAAAAATATAAAAATAAATAAAAACTCATATTTGTGCTAGGTAACACGCCTGACTATACTGGACGGCAACCTAGTACAACTCTTGTTTTCAGGTAAGCAATTGAAATTACAACAAAGCATTTTACATTTATTTATTTATTTATTATAAAGAGAGAATTGTCTGAAAATTACCTCGCTATTATCTAAAATTTATCTTTTGATATAAAAGGAAAGTTTATGAATTCTATGCATCAGCCATTATTTAATTTCACACCTCATGTTTATAATTTTTTTTTCATAAAATATGAAAGTATTTTTCATAAAGTGTGAGGGTATTTTTTATAGGATGTGAGATAGTGGCTAATGAGAATAATTTTTCAAGTTAACCCCTTTTTATTATATTTATGTGTTAAACTTGTGATAATTCAATGGTAACATAAGCTTTACTTTTTTTCAAACATGTACTAGCATTGTTTTGAATCTGTCTGAGTCAAGTTTCAACAAAAATAGTTCGATATAGATCGATTGAGCTGAGTCCAGTTAAATGAGTTGGAGTTTTGATTCATAACTTTGGTTTTTTTTTTTTTTGTTAATTATGTTCGATGAATGAGTTTTTTTATTGTATAATATAATAGAATTAAGCATATGTTAACTTTTTTTTATCCTTATCTTCAATAAGAATTGAAAGATTAAGTATAGTGTTAATGTCGTGTTTCGTACGTCTTTGGATTAAGTTCTAANAGTTTTTTTATTGTATAATATAATAGAATTAAGCATATGTTAACTTTTTTTTATCCTTATCTTCAATAAGAATTGAAAGATTAAGTATAGTGTTAATGTCGTGTTTTGTACGTCTTTGGATTAAGTTCTAGAAACTCAAGTATTCAGAATTATGCCTGCGAAAATAAAGAAGAAAACAACTAGGAGAGGATGGCTTTGGGGCTGGAGAGTCTCTGATGCCGAAGTCAGTAAAGTCTCTTGAAAGTTTGTAAATAAATAAGAAAGTTTAGAGATCAAAGAAAGCTTTTCATACCTGAGAGTTACTATTTATACCAAGAGTTTGGAAGGGGGACAGATCGTATCTGCCCCTATGGAGTCCGTGCCCTTCGTATTGTTCCTTTTGTCAGAGTCTTTTAATGCGGCGTGGCTTTGCGACAGCATCATTAATGTGACATATAGTTCGGGTAGTGGTGTCATTAATGCAGCTTAGTTCCTTGATTTGCTTTATCTCCGGTGGTCCGTCGATATTCTCATGTCAGAGAATCAAAGGTTTCCCGTCTTTCTCATTCTGCCATGCACAAGTTCCGATGTTCAGAGTATGGCCGAGATATGTCAGGTATGTCCGTCCCATCAGCCACCTGTTTACTTTTCCTTGTAGGCGCCTTGCTTCATGGGTAAGCTTGAACCCTGGGGTCGAGTATCGGGCTGTGACCCAATGGGCTGGTGAAGTGGGAAAAATCCTTTTACATAGAGTTCTTTACTTTATTTAATTGAACAAAAATATTAGGATAGGAATTGGCATTTTGTATTGTATTTGTAACTATCCACGAAAGACTATCATTATGTGCTTATAATTTAATGGTATTTATATTTTTCATAGACGAGAATATATGAGACAAAAATGAGACCAATTGAGATTAAATTCATAAATTACGTGTTTATGTAAATTATATAGATTCTTATCATATTATTATTGAAACTAGTCAATAAGTTTATATTTTAAACTCCTTATACATGGTTTTTAAATACTTTGATTGCATTACATATTTTTTAATATTTATTATTAATACTAGAATAATCGATTAAAAAAATCATGAATCGCCCTATCCAAGTTATTAATTCTGCTTATTCATCGAATCACTTATTTTTCAATTTCGAATCCAATTCTGATTCTTCGAGCCTTGTTCACTTTACATTTTACCTTTGTAATATAATTACATAATGAATAGATATTCATAATTTGAATGGAAATTTATTATAATTTCTATCAAAATTTTAGTAGCATCTATCGTTACTAGATCCGGCCCTGTTTGGATTTAGAGATAGTTTCATCTCATCTCATTATTATAATTTTTTTAAATTTTCACACAAAATATAATAAATAATTCAACTTTTTCAAATTTCAATAATATTAAAAAATAATATTTTATTCAACTAATCTAAAACCATCTCGTCTCTTCTTTTCTCATCTCATGTCACTATCCAAACTAGCCAGATTAATTTCATATTTACTCAGGCACAACTCTTTCCTGGCATTAGCATTAAAGTTTGGATGGTGCTAGGGAGTCTGATTTGGGCTCCCCTTTTTTTTAGCCCGTTAGGCATTTTTATTTTTATTTTTTTTATTTAATGATTAAGAAAATATTATTTAATGATATTGTAAAATTTTTTCATTTTTTAAAATTATTTAAAAGTGTTAAAAAAATAAAAAAATTATTTTTCACATCATTTTTTTAACACTTTTAAATATTTTTAAAAAATAAAAAAAAATATAATATTATTAAATAATATTTTCTTAATCAGTAAATCAAAAAAACAAAAAAACAAAAAATAAAAATATCCAACGGGCGAAAAAAAGGGGAGCCCAAATCGGGCTCCCAAGCATTTTCCTTAGTTTGCAGCTTTGCTCTTTCCATTCACTCAACGCTAGCGGGATATACATGGTATATAGAGATTCCAGAAGGGTACTACAGAAACCATATATCCAAACCGAGACGCCTCCGAAGTTAAGGTATGGCTTTGGTTTATCCGCCACCTATTGCCATTAGGTTAAACTTCCAAGACAACAAGGACAACAATAACAACGGCAAAAATATAATAACATTAATTATGTAAAAATTATGTCTTCATATAAATTAAGGTCAGTTGTTAAATTAGTCTATGAATTCTATTCTTTCCATATCCCTCAAAAATATTTAACCCATCTCAATCTCATATTTAAGGGATGTTTGAAAACAATTTTTATCTCGTCTCATCTCATTTTCTTTTCAAACATCATTTAAATATAAACACTTTCAAATGAATCATTACAAATTTTTCAACCTTTCAAACAAAAAATAAAAAACAATTCAACTTTTTCAAATTTTAAAATAAAAATAATATTAAAAATTTATATTCTAATAACATTTTAACTTTATAATATTTCTTATTCAAATTTTTCTCTCATTTCCAAAAATTCAATAAATACTTAACTTAAATAATCTCTACTATTCACAAACCATCTTATTACTATTTACAAAAGTTTCATCTCATCTCACTCATTCTCCAAGCAATTCAGATGGAAGGAGGCACATTCCTCATGTTGTTTCATCATCTTCTTTCCTGCAGAGGATTTGCTATGCATCAGCCACTATTCACTCTCATTCCCCACACATATAGCTGTTTCATAAAGTATGAGGATGTTTTTCAAAGGGTATGGAAGTGTTTCATTGGGTGTGAAGTGTAAGATGGTAAATAGTTGCTGATGAGAATAATTTTTCTTCCTGCACCACCCTCCGCCACCATTCTTTCAATGCACCTCTTCAAGTTCTTCCCCGCACAACCCTCCGCCACCGATATTTTGTTTAACATTCATCTACTTGACATTCGTAGGTCACACGTACTGCCATCGAACACAATGAATTCTTGTCTCAGCCCTTTTCTTCACAAGAAGCTTATCCCAACTTTTGCTCCTCCCACCAAGGCTTCGGAAAATGAAAACCTTACACACAGTTCAATCAAGTATGGTGTACCCCAAATGCTACTGTAGCTCTCAGACCTCATTGTGAATTTCATAAGATTGTGCACGAAAGCCACTTTCATGGTCTACAAAGTAGTCTAATGATCAAGATGATACAAGATATGGAACACCCTTCTAACCCACATTCTCCCTCCCTATATCATCGATATCCTAGCTTTTTTGGGTGACCGATTCGGTCCCACACACTCCTTTTGTACCTTTAGTTATATAATATTATAATAATAATAATATCATCGTGCTTGAAAAAAATAATAAAATAGAGATTAATTTCAAGGGATCTATATTACCCTTTTTTTTTTTTTTATGCATTTTGCTGAATTGAGCCAATACTACCTGATAACTAGGCAAAGAAACGAGAGTCCCCGAAAATCACAAGCATCACCTGTTAGTAACCTCCTGACCCGGGGAAAATTTTGTAAAAATATGAGGGGAAAGAAAGAAAGATAACCTTTTGATGAACACATTGGTCTGCTAACTCCTACTGACATTTCGATAGTGTGCCGGCTTTCATTCTCTTTATATACAGAGCCGTAAGTATGCACTCAAAAAAATTTAAAAGAAAAAGGAAAAATTAACAGCTAAAATGAAAAAAAGGGGCGTAAATCCTGTATGGGGGTATGAACATATGGAAAATGGGTTCACCTATGATGCCTGTGCCCACAGGAGATCAGCGTACATGATCCAGTACACATTCACCACAACCATGTGGGGCATGCTAATGTACAGACTAATGCCAGCATAGCAGCATTTCTATTTGTTCCTGAAGCCCCCAAAGAAAAGCAGTGAGTTTTTCAAATTTTGTCTTTCGGCCAGCAGCTGCTCCGCTTTCAAAACAGGTTTTACAGTCTGCTCTTTGTCCGGAAATGGGAACGAGAGAGAAAGGGAAAGGGATGCAGAGACACCATCATCATCCTCCCTGGTCACCGCATCCGGTGGCATGTTGTGGTTATTTTTCTTGCCTACTGCCCCAACAAAGAAAGGCAACATTCCTTTAGTTGCTGGTTTTGTCTCAGCCCCTAAAGCAAGCTCAAGATTTGGAACCCCATCATCATCCCGTGTGTGCTTTTCCCCGAGAACGGAGTTCTCCCTAAATCCAAAATCCTTTACTCTATGTGAATCCACAGGAAATAGGTGCTTTTCATGAGTTCCAAAGTCCTCCAAAATCACTTTCTCATCACAAACTTCGTCAAATTTCTTCACAAGGGAAGAACAGGGGCCCGGATCAATTACCTGAGATGCAAAATTACCATTCCCAGAATGCCTACCTCTGGAATCGCTATGTCCAAACAAACCTGTCTTCAGCCTCTTACCACCACTTTCTCCATAAATTGACATACTACTCGCTTCATTCCAGGGCATTTGCTGACTCGTGCCAGTAGAAGTTTGGGGAGACGTCTCTGAAAGATCCAAGTAGGGACGTTTCCGGTGATTTGTCAGGTCTCTCTCCAAAGCTGCCTCTCTATACAAACACCCAGCATCTTCCTTCAATTCCCTCTCAACTTTAACTTCATCTAGGACTTCATTCATTCTACCTGGAATTTTGTTCTCAGCCACCCTCAAGACACAGCACTCCTTATTGCCAGCAGGAAAATTTCTGGAAGAAGGCGTATTTTCTGTGTCAGAAGAATCATCCCTATGTTTTAGTATCTTCTCACCACTGTTGGAGCCACTTTTTCCAGATGTTTGACTCGAGGTTTTGATCTGTGCATCCAGTCTTTCTGGAAGATACCGCTCTTTCTGCATAAAGAAAAACGTTAATATGCATCACAGAGACAAGTGAGCAGGACTACTTGGAGATCTCATGGTTGAAATTAAGTTAAAAATTAAGATTTGGCAACAAATTGACATAAATAAGGGACACATTTCCAGGATTATTTCCGGAAGGATTTTTTTTTTTTTTTTTTTTTTGACAAGTTTTTATGAATAGTAGTAAGATGGTTTGTGAATAGTAGTGAGATAGTTTGAGTTAATAAAGGTGTCAACCAAAAAAAGAAATGAATGACTCACAAGTATGCTTGAGTTCTCAGACCCTTAAATTTCAGCCAAAAAAAGAGAGAAACTTATCAAAGAAAGCATCCAGCATATATGAATATATTCAATATATGAATAAGAAAGTTCATGGATTGTTAAAAACCCATTAAAAACGAATCAAGGCTAAACTTAGCTGACATTAACTCTAAATAATCACTACTTACTGAAAAAAAACTTTTAACCATTTTCCATTCGTTCATATCATACAGCATTCATTAACGTGTGTCCCCATGTGTCTATTTGTCACAAAGGCCCATGAACAATTTACTAGTAACAACAATAAAAGTTAAAAGAAACTCAGAAGAAAAGATAAAGATAAAGAAAAGATACAACTAGGGGGGAGGGGGGCTGGGGATGAGAGGATCCCAACAAATCTGAGAGCCCCACAGCCCACGGAGGTAATGGGATCCTTCCCCCCCTCCTCCAGTGGTTTCCAGATCCCACCCCCAGGAGGCAGATTGCCCCACCTCCACTCACCTCACAAGGGTCCTCAAGGTTACAGGGGGATCCACTACCCCAGGCATCCCAATTTTTGTTTTATGACTTTGCTGTTTGCTTTCATATTCATTTTTTTCCAAATGAGGAACTTCGATTGCTGGGGGCTTCAAATGTACGTGGACCAAACTTCAAATATGAGGCCAATTTTCAAATTAAAAAATCCCGGAACCAAAAGAAGCCTAAAAATTTACAGGGATGCAAAACGTAACATCGGCGGAGGAAAAAATCTATGTGGGCGCATGTGCTCCATCTGAGTGAACATAACGTGTGTGTGTGTCTGTGTGTGAGAGAGAGAGAGAGAGTATAATCTTGGATGTGTGAGAATATGCAGTTCGCATCTTATATGAATGTATAAGGAAATAAACATTACCAAGGACGGACTGCTGGGTTTCATTTCTTGGCTCGACTGCACAATGCTTGTTTGTATCTTCGAAATAGATTCCCAGTATGGTCTACTATCTTGCTGCTCCAAATTTTCTTGGTAGCCTGGACATGTCTGTTCAAGCGAAGATACATTTTTTTCACAATCCCCACGTACTGTGGCACGTGGCTGATTAGGGGCATTGGATGTTGGGACCATATTGCAAGATCTGTCACATGCTAGTAGTTCTTCATCTATACACCTTTCCGAACACAAGTTCTCGGACAAGGTCATGACAGCAGAGGGAATATCTTTGTTCAGCGGAACCACATTCAAACTGGGAATTTGTAACTTCTTAGACAAATCATTACAATTCACCCTCTTTCCCCTGAACACACCCCATAAGAAAAACAATGTATTCCAACCTGCCATCAACAGAACAAACTTCAGCAGTCATGCATTCACACAAAAGTAATGGTACTTTGTATTGATGAACAATGAGATCCAAAGTCACAGAAGGAGAGGAAAGCAAAGGGAAACGCTTTTCACCCTTAACATGTAAATCTCAGAGAATTAAAAGCTTAAGCACTGCACATATTTAACTTGAATAAAATTCAATTCCAACATATTGAAAAACCAACAATTTGCAGGTTGTTTGAAAAGTGCATCAAATGTCATAGTTCAAAATACCGTTGCCAACAGTAAATCTTCTTTCCTAGCATGCATGTTTGTTTCACACTTCTATAGATCAACTTAAATGTATCAAACTTTTGACAGTTTAGTCCCTCCAGCATCCATTGAAGCTGACTATAGAGTCATAGACCATAAAGAACTATAAAAAAAATATATGCAGCCTCAAGTTACATATGATCATCACTGGTAAAAAAAAAAAAGTAATATATGATTATCAAATGGATGAAGAGGTGGGGAAAACTAAAGCTATTTAAACATTAAAATATTAAAGTTCAAATATGGAATGCTAGCCTTACCACAATATAAAACTAGTTAAGATTGTAACAACCAAGACCAATGGCGGCAACAATAACGAGTAAGAAGATGCTTGAATTGAAAGTACAGGATTAAAAACTAAAATATAAAATAGAATAAAAGAGAAAAAGGTGAAGGGCATTGTCCGTAATGGCCTGCAACTAACACAGACATCAAAAGCAAACAGGGACAATGGAGACAACCCAAGTGGTTGGATAAAGCCTTCTAAATATTGTAGCCCTTAATATTTGGCAACTGTATAAAGTGTACATATAAGAATTAAAGATTGATAACACAACATATTAGTGTCTGCATAGCTTTCTTTAGTAGGTAAGACAGAAGGAGAAAGAACAGTCATGACCATATTGGATACACCTTGACACGTATCAAACACACCTAAAATGTTGGCAAACAAGTGTGCAACCTTTTGTTAGAGTATCTAACATATACATATACACCGTCTACCACATGCATAGAACAGAAAAGTCTTGCAAGTAAAAAGGATAAGAATAGTGTACACAAACTTCAAGAGGCTCAACCAAAAAAAAAGGAATAGACAGATAGGTTTATTTGTAAACCTATGCTATCTTATGGATAGGTTTTATAACCCAATTACATGCACTTACTAGGCCTTTATGTGTGGGCTTTAGCTTAGTCGTACTGATCAAAAATTTTCAATATTTCAGTTTCTAGATTAAGAGGAATAGTTCTAGGATAATCAGGAGTGCCCAGCAGCAAATAATTATGGATCTACTAATGAAATACAATGAAAGCTTAATGAAATTTTGTGTATTAAAAATTGTAGTCTTCTTCTTAAGTTAAAGCCCAATATTGTGGTTTATTTATTCATTTTCTAAAAGTAAGACTCCACTTTCGCATTCTCATTTTCTGCAACCACCTTCCTTTCAAAAGTCTGCCCATTAACCTTTTATTCAACAGTAAAAATAATTTATTGAGAATAAGAATAGACAAGAACCCAAGTACATGGGACATATACAACAACACGTATGCATGTTAATCTAGTGATACAAGAAATTCATGAGTTCATGCCATTAAAATAAATTACAATCGACCAATGGAGTAAAGTATTAAAAAATATATATAAGTTCATCCATTGACCGCTCATGCTCTTCAAAAATCACTATTGCTTCCAAGTTTGCTACAATCCGTGGGTTACCCTTAAAAATTGTTGAGAAATGTTTTGACCTGTTTTGGTGTCACCATTGCTTTCCTAAAACTCATATAATAGAAGAGCTATTAAAACTTAAAAACCAATCACTTAAAAAATGAGCCTAGGTATAGCCCTGCAAGTCTTGTCGATATTCAGAAGTCACAATATAGACATCCACACAAGTAACCTGCACCCATATCTACGTTTGTACAGGTGTGAGCAAATATCTGTCAGCATATCATCACCATATATGATTCCAATTGTTCTAAAGTCACAGAATTCACATATCCATGCTGTGGGACATTCAGTCTTTATATTTGTTAAAATGCCTCATGGTGCAGGCCATGCACCATCAGCAACCCAATTCTTTAGCCTCAAATTAGTGTAAACACCAAGTAGTAAACCACAGAAGACCATCATAGATATTGTTACAAGATACTATAATGTGTCCCTATAATAAAATTTCCAGCTAATCCTTACGCTGTGACTTCTCAGGAAGTTGGTTAGATGGAAATATCAAAAGTTCAACGCCATCAAAGTTCCCTTTGAGGGCTAAATCATTCTTCATCATATAATCCAACAGGCTCTTGTAGTTTCTCTCAAAACTGCTCACAAGAAACAGAAAAAATATATTACCATGTTGAAAACAAAGAGACAAATACATCAGGAACACACTTTCAATTATATAATAAGTGTAAGCTGAGAGAAAAAACAAAGATTATGTAATAAGTAGATATACATATGCGTACCTCTCATTATCTTTGGCAAAGAAGTACAGAGCAATGTTATCTTCATTAGCGCCGCTTTCATAAAACTGGGATGGCCATGTGCTTAAGCGAGATACTTCGTGCAGGGAAATTTTGTGGGAAAACTTGTTCACCACTTCTAAGACTTTAGGTGATGCACAAGTTGATAGATGTGCTTGAAATCCACCACAAAATTCTGGAAGTTTTCCACCTCTATGCAATTCAAAACCCCCCCTGCATATTAATCACAAAAGCTTTTTCTATAAGACTGCTTTTGAGACACAATATATGATATGTGACAAAGCAAATGAAGAAAGAAAAATGAGTGCCAAGCTCCCTCTCCAACAGACAACCATAATTTACAGAAATGTAAGGAATCTTACTGCCAGATAAATTCATGTTCAGGAATGACTGATTTCTTCAGGAGAACAGTGGAAGCTTGACAAGGAAAATGCCTTATTGTAGGCTTTCCGACAGAAACAGCATTGGAATATGAGTCCCCCACTTTGGAAGAAAAAACATCAATTGGGTGCAAACCAAACTGCTTCAAACTATTGACAGTAGTCTGTTTTGAAGATTCGGAGGTAGAACTCCCAAGAATAGCTGGCCCTTCAGAACTTCCTTCAGTGGACATGGTATCCTTCAGCTTATTGGAAACCAACATTTGATCGTGAGAAGCTATTTCGTAATTCAAGTCCACGTTTGATAAGTCATCAGATTGATCAAGTACTCTTTTCTTCCTGTAAAATTCAGGTCTTCTAAGCAATGCAGCATGAATTGCAGCTTTCAACTTATTGCCTTTATGCATTTCCTCTCTAGAACTTCTTGCAGCAGAAATATCAGTACCAGAAGCCTGTGGAAGACTGACCGTGCAGAACTCTGCCACATGACCAATTTCTTTACATTTTTGACAAAAAACACCTTTGGAAGCACTTGCAGCAGTAGGCCTTGTGGCTGAGCGAATACTGGAACTCTCCCTAGTTTTCTCATGTTGATTAGTTATTTCCTGCGACCAATGCAAACCATCTTGCACAATTCCCTCGGCATTATTGGATGACCTCTCAGCATTCAAAGAATGAGTGGCTACAGGTTCATCCTTAGAACTAACTTGATTCAACTTTTGTTCAGCAGTGGAGCCACACATTCCACTAGTAGATGAAGCTCCGGCTGCATCAACAAAACACAGATACTATATTAGCTTTCATATGATCCATGGAGGAAAAGTAGACTAACCACATAAAAAAAGTAAAAGAGGGAACAATGAGCATAAAATAAACAAATATAGAATTAGCAGAGTTCCTGCATGAAAGGCAAGATCGTACCTGAAGTAACTGGAGTTTCTACACCTTTACGACCTAGACTGCTGGTTACTTTCGAAAGACTTAATTTTCCATCTGACTGCACAACCTTTGACTCTCGGTTGTTGCTTATAAATGAAGGCAAACTGGTTTCACCACGAGATCCGAGCTTTTGGTCAAACTTAGCTGTCGAAACAGTGGAACTAGCTGTTGTTGAACTGATTAGAGGGCGTTCCAGTTTACATGAATTTTTTCTTTCAAATGGACCACGTTCTTTTGCTTGTTTCAATCCTTTTAGATCTTGAACATGAGTAAAATTAGATGATAGCATTTTAACTTTTGATTCACTAGCATTTGTACGTCCTGAGTTTGCAGGTTTAAACGACATGGATTTGCTTATCATTCTGGCAGGCCCCTCCTTCATATCAATGGAAGTATGTTCTCTAGAACCCTTCTGCTTTTGCGGAACTTCGTCTACAAGTTTAACTTTTGGTTTGGAATTAAAGGCATTGAATGAATTGGATTTAAACAAAGTACCTGTATATGGAAAACAATCAATTAGTGCTTAAAATAATAAAACATTAAAACCCACGAAGTCAACATGGGCATTACAACAAGTGACCCATAGCTTTGCACAAGTAATGAGAGAGTGAGAGTTTAAAGTAAAAAAACAGTGAAAAAGAAGTCCAGCCAACATAACCTATTTGCTTACCCTTGGATGTTTGAAGCCGTGGACCGGTCATAGGAGAGCGCACAGTTTCTGGGATATCATTACTGGATTGGTTGCAAAAAGGTGTTTGATAAGCAGACTTTGCTTTTCCCTTGTCTAAGCTCTTGAATGAAGAATCTCGAGATAGAGAAACTACTGTGCTGGGACTCGATGGCTTTGGCAATTCGGTAACTATTCTGCTGGGACTTGATGGCTTTGGTGATCCTGTAACTAATCTGCTGGGACTCGACGGCTTTGGTGATCCTGTAACTATTCTGCTGGGACTCGACGGCTTGGGTGATCCTGTACCTGTTTCTAGCTCCTGCCTTTTTGCTGAAGCCACTTCCATATTTTCTGCACACCTCTTGCCAGAAACATGCGTGCTTGAACTAACTTTTTCTGTTCTTTTTCCCTCAACTTCTGAACCTTCGAATTCAATTTAAAACTTAGATTACAGTATATTTCATAAACAAAACACATACAGTTCCCATGTCCTCTTTTCCTCATTGAGATTGGACATTTAAAATTTACCTTGCTTCAGGTTTTCAGACGGCTTGGGTGATCCTGTACCTGTTTCTAGCTCCTGCCTTTTTGCTGAAGCCACTTCCATATTTTCTGCACACCTCTTGCCAGAAACATGTGTGCTTGAACTAACTTTTTCTGTTCTTTTTCCCTCAACTTCCGAACCTTCGAATTCAATTTAAAACTTAGATTACAGTATATTTCATAAACAAAACACATACAGTTCCCATGTCCTCTTTTCCTCATTGAGATTGGACATTTAAAATTTACCTTGCTTCAGGTTTTCAGAATCCTCCTCAGCAGACTTGCATTCTTCACACAGCCAGTCACCTTCAGGAACTTTTCGGAGCATTTTTCGCATGCAATAGCTGATTGATAGCAACAACAGCATTTAGAACCATCTTGAACAAAAACTTATATATCAATTCAGCATAAAGAATCAATAGTCTGTCATCCGAGTAATATAGATGACAGGGTGTTTATGCTTACGTGTGCTCTGCACCATCACTGCACCTACTACATATCGCAAGCAAATCCTCACGACCCGCATCCCCACAAATATCACATACTTTTACCTGTTTCCAACATAGGGAATCAGCAAAGGTGTTAATGTTCTATCTGAGACAGACTTTAATAGTAAAAACAGGTATCAATGAGAAACGGGAGGGTCTTTCTAACAAAGAAAAAAAGAAAGTCACAGGCAAGGGGGTTCTCCATCCGCCTGCGCTGAAGAGGGGGAGAAGTGTTTCTTTGTTAACTCATTTCATGCCTAGGACATCAATTTCGATAATATCAATCACATTTGAAATACAGACTTCAAAATTAATAGAAGCACAACAGTATTCACATTAACAGAAACCTCACAGACAAAGCCTAAAAGAAGGCAAAACTGATATTCCCTTCATGACCTTGACCATGGCCCCAATGCCCAGATTCTTTGCATTCTCACATACCAACCAAAGGAAACAAAAAGGAAATTAAGACTAACGCTGATTCAAAATAGGTAAATGTAAAGACCACGGGGTGGATGTGCAACCACATATATGCAACCCATAAGATCAAGATGTCTGCCTTTGTTATTTTTCAGCAAGACACCATATCCAGCTTCTTTCAAAGATCGCAGTTTGATTCCGTAAACCTATGCCAATCTATTCTCCTCACCTCCCAAAATGAATCACATTCTTGTAAAAGCAAGTAATCAATAAAATACACATACACTGGTACTGATCTGACATTACTGTCTGAAATTATCTGAAAAACACAGTAAGATAGCGGATAGCTAGAATGCATTGTGGAAAAGAGGCATGGGGACCCACAGACACACAAGTCAAATGATTATAAACAACAGAAAGAGATATGCATATACATATATATATACACATCTTCTAAGTTGAAAAATCAAAAAGGAAAAAACGGGAGAGGGCAAAAAGAATTGTTACTCACATCTTGCTCCACAATGTCGGATTCATCACTCTCATCCCCAGAGACAGATCGCAAAGGAGGCTCATGCATGGCAGGTAACTCAACCAACTCCTTGGAACTATCATTGCGCTCATCTTCGCCTAAAGATTTCGAAGTTTCACCTGGTGGGTTCCCATGATCCTTCTTGGTCTCAGCTTCTGACTTTGGATAATTTTTCATTGAAGCCTCAGAATTGCCACCAATAAGGTTACCTTTATGTGCAACACATTTCTGGACAGAAACAATATTGGAAGCTGCCTCTTTAGTTGAATTGATGAGTTCAGTTGAGCATTCCAGAACTTTGTCCTGGATATGAGGACGATTCTCTTCTAAATATATTAAATTTGTATTGTAATTAAGAGATTTAACACTATGAGAATGGGAGTATGGACTGCGCACCTTCGGTGAAGTACTGCTAGCATCTGCATCTTTTGAAGAAGGAATCTCTGAGGAGGCCAACTTGTTGAATTGTGTTCCCTTCCATGATCCCTCTGGATCTAAAGTACCGACTGAAGCTGCACTACTGTTTATATTCCTTTTATGATTACTAAACCCTACACTTGCATCTTTGGGTCTACTAACACATGCAATGTTATCATCGTGGCCTTCAACTGCCTTAATTTCCTTGTACTTATTTGAGAAGGTTCTCTGATCCAAAACACACTGTGGTTTGAAAGCAAGTTGATCCTCTGAGATTCTTTCTCCAGAAGTCAACTTTGGAAGCATCTCAAGATCTTCGGAAGCATAAGATATCACAGACGACCTTAAGGTTGATTTACTATCAGCATTTTCCGAGAAAGAATCATGACCGGAATTAACACTGAGTACATTACTGGTTTCACTGGTGGTATGCTGTAAGCTATCAGATGCTCGACACTTAAGAGAAGATAAAGGACCACTCTCATTGAAAGAATACTGGCTAGCAACATTTCCACGACAGCTTTCATCAGAAAACTCCTCAGTCTTTGACCCCATGAGAGCTTGGTTCAGATGCATACAAGATGAACAAGGAGCAGAGCACACGTTACAAGTCCCAGACTCGCCTCTCATAGGAACTTTCTTACTCAAGGAACACTTCCCAAATTTTGTTTCAGGTCGAGAAGATACCTGATAAAACCAAAGTACTAATTGAGGAATAAACAGGGGGAAAAAAAAAAGAAATGAGTGCATTTTTAACTTTCCAATTCTATCACCCAAAAACACAGACAATTAACATTACTTTTTTTATAAGTATAATCAACATTAAATTTTGCAGCATTGAAAACATTAACAAAGGTAAATAAAACTATAATGAAGGTAAAAGAAGAAGATTGATGATTAACTTGACTGGGGATGCTTGGAGAATGAGATGAGATGAGAAATCTGTGAATAGTAGTGAAATGGTTTGTGAATAGTAGTAAAATGGTTTGAGTTATGATGTTTTATTGGATTTGGAAAATGAGAGAGAAAAGTTTTAATAAAATATTATAAAATTAAAATATTGTTAGAATATAATTTTTTAAAATTATATTTGTTTTGGAATTTGAAAAAGTAAAATTATTTTTTGTGTTTTATTTGAAAATTTGGAAAAGTTGTAATAATTAGATGAAAAAAATTGAAAATTAAAAATTAAAAAGTATCTGTGTTTGAGTGATGTTTGGGAATGAGATGAGATGAGATGAAACCTCTTCCAAACAACCCAAAAGAGAACATGAAAAGAATCAACCATATCATATGTAGCACTCAAACATTCTAAAGAGTAGGAGTTGATCCACTAATCAGATGCCTGTGGTTTAGCTAACTTGGAGTTCATTTGATTCTCAATTATCTATCAAAATATATAAATCATTAGAGTTAAATATTAGTCAAATGATTCAGTTATCCATGTTTGTAACACCCCAATGGAAGGCCCAAACCGCATGGTTTATACTCCAAAAAGAATAGTCAATGATACAATTGGAGCCTCATTGAAATCTTATAAAGAGCAAGGACTTCTCCTTCCCAAGCAATGTGGAATCTCATATACCACCTACCCTTATCCTTATCATATGGGGTATTACAATCTCCTCCACTTAAATTCCTGACGTCCTCGTCGAGCCAATCCATAGGTGGTATGGCTCAAGTCCCACATTTCTGATTAGAATAGGCTCTGATATCATTTGTAATACCCCAATAGAAGGTCCAAAAGACATGCCCTATATTCCAAACAAACTAGTCAATGATACAAATAAAGCCTCATTGGAACCTTATATAGAGCAAAGACTTCTCCTTCCCAAGCAATGTAGGATCTCATACACCACCTACCATTATCCTTATCATATGGGGTATTATAATGTTCCGCTGGATTTGGGATAATATAAGCCTAGGGTTCACCCTTTAGTACTTTTTTTGAAAAAATCGTGTCCTTTCATCTGCGTGACGACAGCAAGATGAAGGGGAACACAACAGAACATTGAACAAGTTACACACTAATTAGTGCATAGAAAAACAACAGGATATCAAATTAGAATTTAGAAACACAACACATACAAGGCAAAGCCATTTCACCTCATTCCTCATGCACCATAGAATATAATGCGGAAAGAGCACTTCTCTTGGTAGCTAATCCTAGAGGCTTTGGAGTGGAACGATAATATACCTACATTCTGAAACCTCTTAAATATACATAATCACACTCATCTTCAAGTTATTTTTTATGGAGTGGATGAGGTGATGAATCCAAATTCTACCTAGTCAATTGGGGAAAGGTTTGTTCTTTGATATCAGGGGTGGATTGGGGGTTTGAAATTTAAGGATGTTAAACCGGACACTTCTAGGGAAATGGTAGCAACATTATCACCAAGAGACGGATGCATTGTGGAGAGCCATAATTGATTCCAAGTAGGGTGGAGAATGGGGGTGGTGCTCTAATGAAGTACATGGAGCATATGTCATGAAGCTGTGGAAGAATATTCTATGATGCCATCGATAGTCAGCACCACAAACCGTTTCCTTGGAGGAGTAAGGTGCCTCTCAAGGCTGCTTTCTTTGCTTGGACAGCTTCCTTAGGGAAGATTCTAACCATGGACAACTTAAGGAAATGACAGACCACAGTAATTAACTGGTGTTGCATGTGTAGGAAAAGTGGACGGACAATGGCAAAACGTATTGAGAAACCTCAAGGTGATTTTTTGTGCAGTAGATTTGGTAATGAATTCAAATTCCACCTAATCCATATGCACAAGGAAGTTATCATCTAAAATGAAAGAAAAAGGTGAATATCAAAGGCTACCTTACCTGAAGAAACAATTAAATCCCACATTGAACTTAAACATTCTAAAGCCTAGAAGCTCATGCAACAATCATATGAACTTTGGTTCAGCTCACTTGGAGTTCGTTTGATTATCAACCTCTAAGGCCTGGGTAACACCGCACAGACTTCAATTTTGTTTGGAAGGGTCTCCCTTTGGCTATTGATTATGTTTGAGAGACTTTCGCTGATGGAATCCATCCATAAACCTAGAACCCAGCAAATATTTGTCAAGTTTGACTTGATAATTTTAATCCAATTATCCATGTTCCACTAGATTTGAGATAGCGTATGCCTAGGGATCACAATTTTGCACCTGTTTAAAAAATCAATGAACCCCATGTCTAATAGTAGAAACTGAAATAATAATTCATCTTCTTTCTGTCCATAGCATGATGCAGGGACCACAACACAACATAGAACAAGTTGCATACATTAAGCGCAAGGAAAAGCATTGAAATATTAACTTTTTCCAACTTTGGTAACACAACCACATACAACTCAAAGCCATTTCACCTTGTTCTTCATGCACTTCAGAATATAATGCAAAAAGAATCACTTCACTTGGTAGCTAATCCTAGAGGGTATGGAACAAGAACAATGGCATATCAACGAGCCGAAAAACCCTAAGATATACACAATCATGCTCATCTTCAACTATTGCAGTTATCTCCATGCACAAAAGTTATCATCTAAAAAATTTTATAAGTAAAATAAAAGTATCATCTACTGGTACGGGTGTAACGAGTCCAGTTCAGTCCGGTTTTCGATTTTTTTTAGAAGCAAACCGGTATATACCAGTTTTGAAAATTTAAGAACCGATTCACCACCGAAACGGGTTTTCTGGTTTAGGTCCGGTCCAGTCCAATTTTTTCTGTTTTACGGATAAACAAAAATCATACTCCAACAAAACTTTAGCAAGTGATTGACCCATATTCCTCATTTTATGGTATATTAATTTTATGTTATAAAATTAAAATTTATATGTTATATCAAATTCAAATGTTATATTAAAAATTATAAGATTAATTTATGTTATATCATAATCAAATATTATATTAAGATTTATAAGATTAATTTTATATTGTCTCAAATGTTATATTAATTTTATGTTATAAGACTAATAGACATGAATAATAAGATTTTAAATTTCATGTTATATGCATTAAAAATTTAGCATATAATATAACATAAAAATTTATATATGATATAAAAAATATTTTTTATATAATATAAAAAATCCAAAATGATATATATATGTATCGGTCTTGTTCGGTTTGAATCGGTGTTCTAAAAACCAAAACCGGAGCTAGACCGGTTTTGCTAAATAGGAACCGGTACTAGACCGGTCCGGTTCACCGGTTTCCCGGTTTTTATTTTTACAGTCCTATCTATTGGTTAATTAATATTTCACTAGTTACATTTGAAAAATGATTTGCACCTAACTAAGAAAAAGATAGAAAATCTTCTGTGTTCCAGAAATTAAAAAACAGGACATCCTCACCCTATCCAAAGTTTAGAACAAGATAACCCTCCAAATACACAGCGTATACTTGTCAAACCAGTTTTACTTGCAAATTATTTAGAGTTTTAAGGCTTGTCAACTTGGTGAACAAAAAATACTAAGAATGCTCAAAGTTTCATTCGCTTGTGTTCCATAAACTTACTTTTACCTATAAAAAGAATGGTCCGTAAACACAAACTGAGAAACACTTATTCTAAAAATGTTGCAATCAGAATAAATGAAAACTGCATCAGAAGGAAAAGATAAACTAGAATGTAACTTTTTTGGGGATAAATAAATAGAAGATAACAGCAGATGTAAATTACCCTGCTTTCTCACCGTATTCTTCTCAATATCATGATCTGTCTCATCAACAGGTCCTTGCATCCGATAACTCCCTTTCAAGACTGGTGTTATCTAAAAGCATGCCCAAATACATTAGTTACTGTTACCCAAAATCCAAAAAAAAAAAAAAAAACGTGTCCAATTCCATAAACCTAATAATTATACAAATAGAACTCACTGGTTGCAACCAAAAATGTCATGCTTAAAGAAGCCACAAGACCAACAAACAAAAGACCGAAATATGGGCAAATGACCTTCACACTAGTGTCTAACATACATACGTACATATACACACAGATTGTACAGGAAAAGAAAACTTAATTCAAAGTTAAACAATACATCGCACAAGGACAAAAAACTGAGGGAAAATTACTCACGATCCAAAAGCTTAATTTCTAAATATATAACCGAACAAACCCTAAACCAACTAATACACTGTATTCGCTCATGGGAAATTCGTTAATATCAATCCCAAAAAATATTCAACCCGAAGAATGGAAGTTTAAAATCGAAAGCATAATTAGCTAAAACCATTGCAATGACAAACAACCGGGAAAACCCTAATTTAGAATTTTACATGCCTCCAGTTCGGCAATCGACTCGGTCGCATTGTACAGCTCCTCCACAGTCCGTTCTGACCGCTCGGCCATTGACGCCGCAACGATCAATCGGCAGCACAATCAAACGCGAACTCCAATATCCCAATTCCAAAAATCAGTCTCTCTGAAAAATCCCACTCTCTGATTGCAGAGAAAAATTTACTCTTCGATTACTACCCAGCAAGTTGTAGCCAATCTTCAGGTCTCGTACAGCACAACCAGATGAGCTTCCTTCTGTATATTATTACAAAAGATCTGATACATATATCACCATTCATTACGTGTAAATAAGGATAAATACAGACATGAAATTATAAAGTTGTATACCTTCCCTCTCTCTGATCTGAGAAAAAATCTTGAAAGAGTCTCTGAGAATCAACCGTCATGTAAGCTTAAAATATTGCTCCTCTCTGCCCCCCCGCTCTCTCTTAAATTCTTCTCTCTCTATCATGAGGAAAACTCTATTCTCTCTCTCTCTAAATTTTCTCGCCGTTTCGCTCTCTAGATTTTCTAGGGAAAATGTGGAAAATGAGATAAATATTGGTAGATTAGAAAAACCAAAAATAAACAAAATAAAATTATATGCTGCGGGGATACAGCAAATTGATCGAGACTGCCACTTCGCACGTGCGAATCCGATACACGTCAGTTTCGTCGTACGTGTGGGCTTCGGATTTCTGTGCTGTTCTGCGTGTGAATTGCGCTTTTGCCAGCGCTAGGCCTCCACAGTACATGTGGCGAGATCGCAGTGGAGCCTGAAGGGGTCTGGGTTTGGCTATCGTGCGCCAATGGCGTGTCTCAATACTTTGTGTGCGCCTCACATTCCATAGCCAGCACCTATCTTTCCGGACTAAAATGCGCGGGATTCATTTCATGGGTTAATTAAGTATTTTCAAAATTAAAATCTAAAATTTTAAAAATATCTCATCTCATTATTATAATTTTTTTAAATTTTTATACAAAATAAAATAAATAATTCAATTTTTTCAAATCTTAAAATAAATATAATATTAAAAAATATATTTTAATAATATTTTATTCAACTTTTTAATTTTAATCTTAACTTATCTCATCTCTAAAAATAAACGAGATAATTTTTTAACTCTAAAAAAAAATTTTAAAATCAAATAATTTAAAGTATTATATTAAAATTATTTTAAAATTAAAATAATTTATAATCTAAAGACTTATATAAAATCATGTTAATTTATAAAATAATATTTTTAGAATTTTTTTTGTGAACGGGGTATTTCTCATTTTTTATTTTTTTATTTTTAAATTTTAGGGTCTAAAAAATTATCATGATAGAAAAGTGGTTTTTTCTTCCACTTTCGTTAAAAATGATTTGGTTTTCAAATTGTCAAATTTATAACACTGTCAAATATGTCCCTTGATATTTGATGCCAATACATAATTTATAGTAAGAAAATTCTATACACTACACTATAAACTTATTTTTATCATATTATATAAAATGCGATATATTTATTATTATTGAATAATCATTTATTGGATGATTATTTATTATTCAATGATAATAAATGTATTACATCTTGTATAGTGGGATAAAAGTGAGATGGTAGTGTGGTGTATAACATTACTCTATTGTAAATTTGTAATTTGTGTCATGACTTTATGTATGCATATTAACGAAAAGAATAATTCTATTTGAAAACTTGTACACCATAAATTATCAATGTAGTATAATATGATTTGGAATATAAATTTTAAAATTTGAGTTTTACAAATCAAATTATGTCATGTGAATGATTTATGGTATAAAGGCGATAGAGTAATATTATTCTAAGGCTTCTACATTACACATTGCTTACGTGACATAATTTAATTTGGAAGATAAATTTTGAATTTTGAATATTACAAATCATATCTTATCATTTAAGTAATGTGAATTATGTGTTCTACACACCTGTTTAAGAATAGAATAATTCTAGACAATAATTTGCATAAACAAATGAAAGCTTAGGAGTGACAAGAGTAAGGAGAATTATTTTATTTTCAAGTCAGTATGTAGAACACATCGTTCACATCACTTAAATGGTAAAAATTTGATTTGTAATATTCAAATTATAAAATTTATCTTCTAAATTAAAGTAAAAGTATGGCCTCGTTTGGATATTGAAATGAGTTGATAAATTTGTTCATAATAGTGAGATATTTTATGAATAATAGTTAAATGGTTTGAATTAAAATATTTTAATATTATTTTTGTTTTAGGATTTGAAATTTTTTATTTTTTATTTTTTATTTTTTAAGTAAATAGATGAAAAAATTTTAAAATTTAAAATTTAAAAGTTTGAGATATCGATGTTTGTATTTAAGTAATTTTTGGATGTAAACATCCAAATGAGGTCCAGAATGCGGCAAGTAGAAGGTGGTGTAGGCTTCGTAGAGCCCTAGAATCATACCTCACCCATTCACAAATTTTTCCATACGATCAGTCCACTCTTATAATTACGTACGTTCAAGCAACAAAGGAAGTATGGCTCAAGTTTTCTTATATATAAATAAAAGAGAAATGTGTTGGTGTGGAGATTGGTTTTAGAGTTGAAAATCAAGAAATAAAGAGTTTCCGCGACGTGGGCTCGAGCGAAGCTTAATCCGTGAGTTCGCTCGAGTCTCGCTCGAAATGAATTCGAGCAAAATACAAACCCTAGTATTTGCTCGAGCCCTGCTTAACATCCCTCTAGAGCTAATATTGATTGGTTGTTCGCTTGATGTATGCTCGACACGCAGTTCGAGCAAAGAATGTATTTTTTGTCAGATTAGGATTTTCATGGCCGTTTACTATAAATATGTTATATTTTACTTGTTTCATACCATTGTCTGTACATTTGAAACAGAACAATTATCAAGTCTATGCATATTGTGTGAGAGAACAAAGAGGCCATAGAAAGTGTGAGTTGAAATTAAATGATTGTAACTCTTCTGATTAATAAGATTTTTGTAATTCTGTAGATGTAGGTACGAGTGTAAATTTAAACCGGAAAACCGATAAACCGGCCCTAACCAGACCAGATCGGTTTTATCAGTTTTGAACCGGTCTGGTCCGGAACCGGTCTGGTTCCAGTTTTAGGATCTTTTGGACCGAACTGGTTAATAAATATATATATAAACTAATATTTTATATATAAGTTTTATTAAAAATTAAAATTATACAAAATATTTTATATATATTAATATTTATAAGTTTTATATATAATGTATAATTAATAAATAATATTATTATTAATATAATTATATATAAGATAATATTATTGAAAAGTAAGAGTTTAATCTTAAAAATGAAAATTTAATCAATTATAACATAAAATATTAATCTTAATTATTGAATATGAATATTTGTAATATACTAGACTATATAATTTATATTAGGCACTAGGCAGCAAGTTTCCACCTTTTCCAGCCCTTAGATATATCGTCACTATTCATCAAAAACTATTAGTATGTAAAGCAGATTTTTGAAAGCAGTTTATAGTAAATCAGATTTTAGTAAATCAGATTTTTTTTTAGTAAAACAGATTTTTTAGTAAAATAGTTTTTAGTAAAGATGAAGCGGATTTTTTTAATAAAGCAGATTTTTTAATAAAAGTATAACAAATTTTTGTAAAGCAGTTTTTTTTTTTTTAATTTAAAAAGCAGATTTTTAATGACAACATATCAAATTCATATTTTAAAAAAAATCAGAAAATCGGACTGGATCGGACTAAAAACCAGTTAAACCAGAAGTACCGGTTTATGAGGTTAATTGGGGCGTAATCGGTTTTGAAAAATACAAAACCGGTCATACCGGTTCGATCTAAGATTTTGTCAAAAATCAGACCGGTTACACCCCTAGATGTAGGCAATTTGCCGAACCACGTATATTGTGTGTCGTGTGCTTTATCGTGCTTTCTTTTACTTTAGTTTGCTATCATTAGTGTGTGTGTGTGTGTTTTGTACAAAAATTGGTATCAGAGCTAGATTGGATCTGAAGAAGAGCGATAGCTGGAGATAAAGTGAAAGCACCCAAAATCGAAAAGTTCAACGGTACTGATTTTGGGTACTAGAAGATGCATATCGAATACTATCTCTATGGGAAAAAGGCTATATCTTCCACCTTTGGAAAAGAAGCTGAAGATTATAGATGATGCTGAGTGGATCCTGTTAGATCGACAGGTTATGAGGATTATTCGACTGACCTTGTCCAAAACAATGGTACACAATGTTAGTAAAGAAAGAACCACGGCGAATCTCATGGCGACTTTGTCAAGTATGTATGAAAAACTGTCGGCGAATAACAAAATGCACATGTTGAAGAAATTGTTCAATCTAAGGATGTTAGAAGGTATGTCTATGTCCCAACACTTGAATGAATTCAATGCGATCACAAATCAACTATCTTTTGTAGAGATTGAGTTTGATTATAAGATCAGAACGTTGATTATGTTGGCATCACTGCCAAATAGTTGGGAGGCCATGAGGATGGCTGTGAGTAATTCAGTTAGCAAGATAAAACTGAACTACGATGACGTACATGGCATTATCATTGCTGAAGAGATACGTAGAAGAGACTCGGGTGAATTCTCGGATTCAGGATTGACCTTGAATATTAACAATCGGGCCAAAGGACATAACAAGTCAAGCTCCAAGAGCAAGGAAAAGAGCAAGACGAGATCTAGACAGCAGATCACATGCTGGAGTTGTGACAAGCCAGGCCACATTAAGAAAAACTACAGGAATCAAGAAAGTGTTGAGCATGATGCAGTGGATGTAGTGGCAGAAGAAATTTATGATGCCCTAATTCTTGCAATACACAGTCTCATTGATGATTGGGTGTTGAATTCAGAGACTTCGTTCCATAGCACCTCGCATTGAGAGATCATCCAGAGTTATGTTACTGGTGATTTTGAGAAGATATATGACGTTGATAAAGAGGCATTGGATGTATTGGGAGTGGGCGATGTGCACATCACATTTCCAAACAGAGGCGTGTGGACTTTACAGCAATTCAGATATGTTTCAGATCTGAAGAAAAACCCGATCTCTATAGAACAACTTGATGACAGTAGTTATGCAGTAGTGTTCTCTGAAGGAGCTTGAAAGATTACTAAAGGTGTGCTGGTCTTAGAGCATGATAAGAGATCTAACTTTTTATATTTAACATTAGGGTCCAATGATGTGAAGGGAAATACAAGAGTGCAAAAAGGTAAAATTGATTGCACAAAACATGTGAGGAAGCCAAAAGGAGTCAGTTTTGTCGTTCCTCATGAAAGCCTGGAAAAGTTGGCTGAGGTTGCCAAGATCGGTTCAAGACCAGATACTCCTAGTGCAGTGGGAGTTGTAAATCACCTAATGGATATGCTGACTAAGGGCGATGTATGTGGGAGAGTGAATTCGAGTTCGACTTTAGTTCGTTTTCTGGCTTGAGGATGGGAGTTGTGAGCTATAAAGATAATAGGGTTTGGCTAGAAATAATGGTTGGCATGTGGAGACCTAGTCTCCAAGTGGGAGATTGTCGAGGTGGAGACTGGTTTTGGAGTTGAAAATTGAGAAACAGAGAGTTTGTTTGATGTGCACTCAAGCGAAGCTCAACCCATGAGTTCACTCAAAGTGCGCTCGATAATGGACTCGAGCGAAACTCAACTCGTGAGTTTGCTTAAGTCTTGTGCAATAGTGGGCTCGAGCGAGACACAAGCCCTAGTGTTTGCTCAAGCCACGCTTGACACCTTGCTCAAGCCAATGTTGATTGGTTGTTCATTCGATGCATGTTAGACATGCAGCTTGAGCGAATAACGTATTTTTTGCTAGATTAGGATTTCCAGCATCGTTTACTATAAATATGTTATATTTGACTTGTTTTGTACGACTTTGAGCATATTTTGATAAAAAAAAAAAAAAGAATTGTCAAGTTAGTGCACATTGTGTGAGAAAGCAAAAATGCCCTAAAGAGTGTGAGTTAAGATTGAATGATTGTAATCTCCTCTGATTAATAAGATTTCTGCAGTTCTGTGGACGTAAGCAATTTATCGAACCACGTATATTGTGTGTTGTGTGCTTCATCGTGCTTACTTTTACTTCAGTTTGCCATCATTGGTGTGTGTGTATTTTGCACAACAAAATGTTACAATAAAATCTTACAATACATATTTTTATTTAATCAATATGTGATTTGTTATTTTTATCTTTTTATTTAAACACATATATTTAAATATTAAGATAAAATGATAAAAATAACAAATTATATGTTAATTAAGTAAAAATATATGGTGTAAGGCTTTTATGTATAATAATGATAGGCTTACTACCTTTCTACCATCATTTTATTACTTTATAGTGTTTTTGAAATTTTTTTTAATTATTTTCTTTTAAGTATTTTTTTAACATCCTTAATTATTAAGAAAAAATTAAAAAATATACAACATCACTAATAATCACTTCTTTGATAATTAAATTAAAAAAATAAAAAAAAAATAGTAAAAGAGTGGTAGAAAATAATAAATCTATCATTATCTAAATTGAAAACTAGCTAAAATTATCGAATGATCCTTTGTATTCTTGGAAAAGAGCGCAAAGGTTGTTCTTAGACAACCAACTCCAATCCTCCATAGAGAGAGTTTATGTGGACTAGCGTACTCATATGTTTGTTTATCCAAGAGTTTTCATTTAAAAAAAAAAAAAACATAATCTTTCTTCCTAATAGTCTACCTAATCAGTCGAGTATATCTATCTTTTAAGCAAGATAAAATAGTATATTACTGAAGGTCCCAATCACGTGTTCCACGTCTCAGACTTGGTTTGGATAGCGAAAATATTTTAGAATATTTGTGAATGATAATAAAATAATAATAATAAAATATTAAATAATAAAAAAATATATAAAAAATAATAATAAAATAAAGAATAGTAGTGAGAGTATTTAAGAGTACCTGAAGTATTCTCGGTACCCAAATAAAACCTCAATCTCAATAGAAATTAGATTTAAGGTCTTGATTGTTACGCAGTTAAAATTAGATGAGATAATATATTTTATTAAAAATTGAATATAATATTATTATAATATTATTATTTTATATTATTTTTATTTTAAGAATTAAAAAAGTTAAATTTTTTATTATATTTTGTGTGAAAGTTTAGAAAAATTATAATAATTATAATAGATAAGATGAAATAGTTTGGTTTTGTGTTACTAAACCAGTCCTAAGTCTTATTTAGGTAACAAGATATTCAAAAAATACTCCCAAAATTTATCGTAATTTCTTCTATTTTTTTTTTCTTTTTTTGAAAAAAAATGTCATCATTTATTTATAAAAAAAACTTACATCCATGACCGAATACATACATGGATATCCTCATATCAACCATTATCACATAAACCAATGAGTGCATTTGGAACTCCACTAGTAAACTATTTTCTTTTGTGATTAGTCTGGTCTTCACTATTGCTGATACTCTCTATAGACAAACGTCCAAAAGATAACATTTTGCTTAAATAGAGATTCAACCTCACCTTTTATAGAGAGAGATGACTCAATCTCTACAGACAATTAGCGTCCAAGAGACGAACTTTTTTTTACTAAACAATAAAGGAAGCAGTAAGATAGATATGAAAAATAACCGATTACAATTTGAATTAATTCTGGTAGACTTCAAAATTTGTGACAATGCGTGATGACAACATGCTTGTCTCTTTTCAGCTACAAAAGTCACATTTAGAAAGATCTGATGGTGGTGATTCCAGTGATCTAGCCCGTGTGGCGAGAAAATCTGTCGAAAGGAGTGGCACGTGAGGACTACACCCAATTGAGAGTGGCGTGTGAGGACCATGCACAGTAATTTTTGCAAAGCTACCACTATCCTCTGAACGATTTACAGCCTAAGAGTTTTCTTGTGCTACACGTGTATCTCGAGAGTTGCTGAAAAACTGTAAATCTGTATTTTTGGATCTTGAGGGAAACAAAATAAACTTAAAACAGAGAACTACCTTGATAGAAAAAGTGGGTAGATGGAGAAATGAGGGAAGGAGAGGGAGAATGAGTCCCCCTCGGACGAAATCACATCCGGAGGCTTTTTATGAGAGAGAGAGTTTGTCTTTTTACAAGAGAGCAGATCTATAAAGTTCAGAACCCAAATTTAATTTAAATTTCATTCTCAAATATTACTCAAATACTTTAATTTTAAATTTTTAACTTTTTCATCTAATCATTACCTAATTATTATCCAAATACAAAACACAATACAACTTTCTCAAACTTCCAAATAAAATATAAAAAAAAATATAATTTTTTAAATTTCAAAATAAAAATAATATTAAAATATATATTCATCCAATTTTTTAACTTTATAGTATTTTTATTCAACTTTTTTCTCATTTTTTTCAAAACTCAATAAAATATCTTATCTCAAACTATTTCACTACTATTACAGAATTTTTAAGTAATCTAAAAATGTATAAACCAACCCTAACTCATTGCTAAAATAGAAAAACAAGAAGCCATGGACCATGGTGGATCGTTTTAGGCTCCGCTTGGAACTTGGATTGATAAATTCAATTCAATCTAATTTTAAGTCGAGTTTAATATCTAAATACTCAATTCTCAATTCTCAAATTACTAAACTCATCTCAACTCAAAATCTCTTTACACGTGAGACCCATAATATTTTTTAACTCAACATCTCTTTACATCCGGGATCCAAAACTTTTTTTCAATATTCTATAAATATATCTAAACTTACCTTAACATTCAAACATATCTAAACTTATCTTAGGTGGATTCTACAAAATTCACTCTACCATCTTAACTCACTACTATTTATAAAGAACTCAATTCATCTCAACATCTAAACAAAACTTAGAGTTGTGACTAATAGGTTCCGAGAAAGTGGCATGATGATGAATGTTGAACAACCTTGAGCAAGCTCATGTGCTGTTGGGAATGAGGTGAGGTGGATGAAGGGTGGGATATTATATCGGTGAGATAGATAATGGTAGGGCGGCACTACGGTCACCGATATCAGGACCTTAGTCCGATAAGTGTATTTTATCTTTTAATTTATTTACTTTTTATTTTGTATTTTTTAACACCCTTAAATATTTTTTTACTTAAAAAAATTCACATTATTAAAACAAAATACTTACTTAATAACTAAGTTATAAAAAAAAAACATCGGAACACACCATCAAGACCCACTATAGGTGATTTTAGCATTTCTTATAAGGGTAAGTATTCACGTGGAGGAGGGTTGGTAGATAGTAAAAATGTTGAATCACTACCTAAAAAAAAAATGAAAAACTGATTATTTGTTATCCGTTCATGTCAAAATAATATGTTTTGTCAAAATGAATCTATTTTATCATAAATAATTCTTTTATTAAAAATAATTCGTTATAAATAATATTTTTCTTACCGTAAATATTGATCGTGAGAGTCCGTCAGCTCCAATTAAGAATATGAGAGCAAAGTTGGTTGCAAGGAGGGGCTGGAGTCAAGCGGCTCAAGTACTTAAATTTTCATGGGAGTGCTTCATGGAGATTAATGTTCGGAAGAAAGTGTTTCAATCTATAAGAATTAGCCAGTAGCCATCACATCATGAGGTTTTTCCGGTCTAGCGAGGTACGTAATAGCTAGAGTGATCACTGATTATTATTTGATTTGAAAAATACAAGTAAAATGTTCATAAAATATAATTTGATTTGAAAGTAAAGTTTTAAGATTTAAATATTATACTCTAGACACTGATTTAAAAATGGAATAACTCAGTTAGATAATATTCATTTAGAACTTGTTTAGATAGTGAGATGAGATATGATGATTTTAGAAGAAAGTTGAATAAAATTTTGTTATAATATTATTTTTTAATATTATTATTATTTTGAGATTTGAAACAATTAAATTGTTTATTATATTTTTTTAATATAAAATAATTATTTTGATCAATCATATAAGTAGAGTGTATAAAAAATACGTAAAAGTAACTATATTATATATATATATATTTATATATATTAAGTAAGAGTTGGCTCCGGCCACCAACTTATATTATATTTCATGCATGTTGCAGTAGGCAATTATTTAGTGTAAATTGATTTAGAAAATCTATTTTTAATATTAAACCAGGCTGAACGGGTCCATGCTCACCACATTTGGCATGCTTTTCTGAAATTGGCTCGTGGCAAAAGATTCACAGAAAATTTATATTTTGTTGAGGGGGAGTGAAAGCATTAAGTTGACCAACAGGTTATTGTAATTGGAAAATGAATTATATAGTCTTGAGTCTATAAGTCTCGCACATTACTTTTTAAAAAATTAGATAATTATAAAATTCACATAAAAAATCTATTTTTTTTTTTTTAAATGGTGAGCTTCATTTTTCAAATAAAGTATGTGCAATTTGGATACAGAAACATTATCAACTTATCTCATCTCATCATTACAGTTTTTTTAAATTTTCATATAAAAGGTAATAAATAATTTAATTTTCTCAAATCCTAAAAGAATAATAATATTGAAAAATAATATTTTAATAATATTTTATTTAACTCATTTAAAACTATCTCATATTATCCTACTATCTATACGAGTATCAAATCTTACATTTGAGAGATCAGGGTCAAAATAAAAAATTTGATCAGAAGTAATGAATTTTCTTTGAATATTAATATTCCTTTTAATACATTTACAAACTTGACAACTTTATCAGGCCTGAGGAAGTTTTTTTGTTTTTTTTTATAGGTCGAGAAAGTAAGCTAATCACGTGTAAAAGTTTAAAAATTCTTTTGTCAAAGGAGTTGTCGTTCAATCTATAAGGTAGGTGATAAAAAAAAAATAGTTTGGTAAAAATCTCAGTCTTCTTGATTTCTTACCCCTGATGTTGAAAGAATTGGAATCACAACCTGTACAAAACAAAAAGAAAACGGTTTTATTATATATTAGTCATTATTCACTTCACATTCTATACCTGATAGTTTTTTTTTTTTTTTCGTGAAGTATAGAGCGTAGAATAATTAATAGTGACGGAGAAGTATTTTTTAGGTCTTGAAATTTTAGGCCAAATATATAAATATATATATATTTGTAAACTTTTAGATCAAATCATGGATCTTCTTATGTTCTAATATTTTATTTATTTATTCTCTTCTATTTAATATCTTATTCATTTATTTTTATTCAAACTATGGACATAGATGAATGGTAAGTAAATGAATTTGTTTTTTGAACCTTGTTTATGTCAAAATTGAATCTTTTAAATAATTAATACATGTCATATCTCCATTCTAATTAGGGTTTAATGCCAACCAAGCCAATAATAATAATAATAATAATAATAATCTGTAAAGTTGGATGGTGTTAGCTCAGATTTGATCGTAGGGTTGAAAACCTTTGGAGTGAGAGAGAGGATAAACCAATTTTGGTTTTGTCCTCAATTATTTACGTGTCATCTAATCCTTAATTGCCTAGCTAGTGGCCTATATGCATGCCATTGGTGCATAAAAGCTATACTTCAAAGTTGGGTTTCCCTTCTAATAATGATAAAGTAAACATTTATATACGGTCACATGAAATAGGGAATGAGGTACCTAAAAGTTTGGTGAAAGCTATTGTCTATGATATTCATTTCCCCTCTTGGCACCCGTTTGATGCTCCATAAGATGAAATGATTTTAGATAAAAATTAAAAGTTAAATAAAATATTATTGTTTTAATAATATTATTATTTTGATATTTAAAAAAATTGAATTGCTTATTATATTTTATATAAAAATTTAAAAAAATTATAATGATAAGATAAAATCATTTTTATATCCAAACGAAACTAAATACCTCTCAAATATACACACCCAAGTCTCATCAATCCAATAAAACCAAAAGAGCAATTATAAAAAACTAATTCAACATGTACAACTTTTTTAATTTGGGTTTACTACTTTCCAAAAAGTTTTTACAACCATTCATGAACATCTTTACAATATCCATGAAAACTCCTTACATCCACACGTCTTATTTGGATATTGTGATATTTTTAGATATATTTTAAAATTTTTTTTATAATTTATTTATCAAACATAAAATGCTTTCTAATTTTAAATTTTTAAAATTTTCATATAATCATTATTTATTCATTATCCAAATACAAACCCAATGTGATTTTTTCAAACTTTCAAATAACATATATAACTTAATACAATTTTTCAAACTTTTTTAATTAAAGATCTTAACCCAAATAGTTTTTTTATTATTCACATAATTATGAGATATTTTAAATATTCAAACCAACCATCAGCCTTTATTTTCTCTCTAAATTAGGCTTCAAGATTATAAGATGATTTTCTTTTAACAAGGACGAGAATGAAAACTCGACTCCCGAATATTGTACACGAGAAAACGAGACAAATATCAACAAATTACAATGTCAATGACAACTATCAAATTGTTAAAGGACTCACGAATAAATGTTTTTTTTTGGAAAAAAGAAACGTCAAGACTATACAGATCTCATCTTCCTTTTCAACTTTGGCGTGAGGGAAAAAGGACACTTTGATTCGGCACCCAATATTAGAGGGGGCTGTTGCGTAACGGATGGGCCAATGAATTCTGTTGTATACCAAGCTGGCAAAATTAACTTTCCGAGTTTGAAAAATGAGACCAGATAAGGTAGTTTTAAATAAAATTTGAAATTAAATAAAATATTATTAAAATATTATTTTTTAATATTATTATTATTTTAAAATTAAAAAATTAAATTATTTATTATATTTTATGTAATAATTTAAAAAAATTATAATAATATAATTATATAAGATAAAATATTTTTACTGTCCAAACAGAATCTAAAGATTGAACCATCAAAACTTGAATATTTACCATATAAATCAGCCATTATCAACGGGTAATTGATATAGGAAAATGCTGTAGCTACCGATAAAACATCCTGATGATGGGTCCCAATAAAATTCTTTATTTTTTAGGTTTAATTTTGTTAATGATGCGGTGGCTTTTTTAAAAAATGTTAAAAGGAATTAAAAAAATATATGAAAAAAATAAGAAAAGAAGTGCACGAATCGGGAGAATCTCTCGGGAGCCGTCATCGGTCGCTGTAGTGCTACACATCTCTAGAAACTTGATTGTTGCCATAAATTGAAGAAGGAAAATACTAGATACCCCGCTAGGGGCTCTCGCTGGAGTTTTAGAGTTTTTTTATGTGTTTTTTTAAACTTTTTTTATATAGATGTTTTTAATAATTTTAAAAATTTTAAAAAATAAAATAAAAATTATAATATTATTAAAAAATATTTCCTTAATCATGAAGTAAATTAAAAAATTATAATTTTTTATTTTACTTTGTGATTAAAGAATTATTTTTCAATAATTTTTTTACTTCTTGATTTAGAAAGTATTTTTTAATAATATTTTAAATTTAAAAGGAAAAATCTAGAGCCACGCTAGAGATTTAGAAAATTATTAAAAAATATTTCTTTAATCAGAAAGTAAAAAAAAAATTATTAAAAAATATTTTTTATTTTACTTCGCGATTAAGGAAGTATTTTTTAATATTTTTTTTACTTTCTAATTAAGAAAATATTTTTTAATGATATTTTAAATTTATTTTATTTTTTAAAAATATTAAAAAGTATTAAAAATCTATATAAAAAATAATTTTTTTAAAAAATACATTAAAAAAAAAAAAAATACTACACCTCAACGAACCTCCCAACGGAGACTGCAGCACTACCCATTGAACAATCTCAATTGATACGATCCCTTCATGTACTTCATCACCTTTCCGACTTACCCTCACAGAATTAAAGTGATTGAAAATATCATTACAAATATATTATTTGTGGCTACTAAAAAAGAAAAAATCTATTCAATAATTATAAACCACACCCTAAGAGAAATATAATAATAATAATAATAATAATAATAGATCAGGCCACCAGATCTCGAGCCACCAGATCGGGCCATCAGAAACTAGCTCGACTGTGCCACGACAGGTGGCTTTTATCTTTTTCTTATTTTTTTAAAAATATAAAAGTCGCCTTTTATTAAGAAAAAAATTTTATTTTTAAAAGTGATATTTATATGCGATTTGAATAGTGATATAAGATAAAATAATTTTAAATTAAAATTAAAAGTTAAATAAAATAATATTTTTTAATATTATTATTATTTTAAATTTTAAAAAAGTTAAATTATTTATTATATTTTATATAAAAAATTAAAAAAAAATTGTAATAATGAAATGAGATGAGATGAGATAAAATATTTTTACCATCTAAACAAATGGTAAATATCTTTAAGAAAAAACATTTTGATGCGTGGCACCCTTTAATTGGGCTCTGTGTTCCCCATTAATGTTGATGGAAAAATATTATAAGAGAAATTGATTATTGCTAACAACTTTAAAGGACATTGGAGCTATTGGTAAGAAAATCGCATAGCGGTCCTAAAATTCAAACCTATAGTACATGGGTGTCCTATCAAAGTTTTCAAAAAATTAAATGATTCGATCTTATCTTACAAATTTAGGATAAAAGATTAGATACACAATATTTACAATTTTAAGATATATAAATTTTGTATATATTTTTTGAAAAAAAATGTAGAAGTTTAGACTTATATGAAAAAAATTATTATTTTTTATTGTGAGTCCTATTTTCAAAAAAAGAAGTGTGTAGAATTTATCTACTCTGAAATTGTATAAAACTGTATCTAACATTACATATTTTATTGTGAATTTGGTTTTATTGTCGTAGGCAGGGATAAGGTCGTCGATTCCCATCAATTTACTTCGAACGCATGGTATGAATATGCAAAATAGTTAATGTTTCATACTAAATGAATATACAAATTAAGGATCCTCTTCTTATGGCATGTCACAACTCACCCAAGCCTAAATTCATTCCCCCATTGGTTTGTCTATTTGTTTGCAATCAATTTAAAATTGCCTTATTTATTGGATAGAGGGTATGGATGAGGCCAGCAAAATAGAGTTACCATGTTCGTCAAAGTCTTGCTAGAGACTCTTTGGATGTCTTTACCGTGTAGTTTGTGAAATATGCGAGAATAATAATTTTACTCATCATCCATATATTATCCAGCTACTTTTATATTTTATATTTTTATTTTTTTCCTTAACAAATATGTAATGTAAGGATGACGAGTATAAGAAATCAATTAATTTAGCAGGAATAAAAAAAATTAAAACAACAATGGTATGTTATGTAGGCAACTGGATAGAAGGACTCATGCGATAGATAAATACTTGATCACGAATGGATTACACAAAAGTAAAAGGATTCATGCGGTAAATGATTTAGTCACAAATGGATAATACAAAAGCAATCTCACAAATTGATATGACTTGATGTAGTTCATCATATTGTAAAGTTATTTTTATTATAAAGTATATATAATAGATAACAAATCTACGTCAATTTATAAGATTATTTTTCTGTAATCTTTTTGTTGTTGTAGTACTTCTCAAAATATGCATGTGAATGAAGCATTTTGCAATTTGAAAACAAATTGATCAGTTGGTCAAAGTCTTGCTAAAGACTCTTTTTCATCAATAACCCAATCTAGTGGTCCCTCCCTCCCTCCCCTCCACTGCCTTATAGACTACTTTATGAGTTTGCAATTGTTACGGTTCACAAAGTTGTTCCAATGTTGCATTTTTTTAAGCTTATGTAAAGGGTCACTATATATAAATATATATATATATATAAGCCATTATATTTAGTACTTTAAATACCAAAGGTAAAAAGTTCACGTGGTCTAACAATAAGAAGGGCAGGGGTTTCATAAAGGAGAGAATTGATAGGGCCATGGTAAACTCAAACTGGCAGTACTTGTTTCCTGAAGCTTGCTATTATGTGCTGCCTGCTATGAAGCCTGACCATTCTCCTTTACATATTCACCTGGCCAATCCCACCATGAACATCAATAGAAAACACATGATTTTCAGGTATAAAATAGCTTGGGCCTTGAGAGAAGATTGCTCTAGCACTATTAAAGAAGCTTGGGACAAGGTTTTTGGAAGAGATGATGCTTCCACATCCATTAGTAAGAAGTTGGTGAGCTGCAAAATGGCTCTCAAGAAATAGAATTTGAAAAAAAAAATTAGAAAAGCTCCCACTGAAATAAGGAGGAAAATGGATAGGATTGCTGCTCTACAAGACTCAGGACGAGGGGATCACTTGGATATTGTGCTGCAACTCCAACAAGAAGTAGAACAAGTCTTGGCTGAAGATGATCTGAAATGGAAGCAAAGAGTACAGCAGCATTGGTTGCAACAAGGTGATCGAAATACCAAATTTTATCACATGCGTGCTAACCAAAGAAGAAAAAGCAATACTATTCACCTTATCAGCAAGGGTGTATGGTTATTGAGAAGGAGCAAATAACTGATATTTTCACAGATTACTTCTCTACTTTATTTTCTACTTCTAATCCCTTTGGTATTTGTGATTGCCTTAAAGGAATGAAGCAGAAGGTGACCGTTGATATGAATTCCAGGTTGCTTGGAAAGTTTACGAAAGAGGAAATCAAAGATGCTGCATTCCTGAATTAGAGGAAATTCCTGATTGTATTCAAAATATTATACTCAGTGAGATGTTGTAAGCATTGTTATGAGCAATAAAGTATCTTGTTTTCTAAAAAACGATAAAAGATTATATAAATGATATTTACAGTTTTAGAATATGTAAATTTCGTATATAGTTTTTTAAAAAATTGGATAAGTTTGGACCTACATGAAAAAAATTATTATTTTTATTGGGGACCCCATTTTAAAAAAAAAATATGTAGAATTTACCCACTGACTATATAAAACTTAGCATCACACATTTTGTTGTGAATTTGGTTTTGTTGTTGCTGGCTGGGATAAAGGTCATCGATTCCCATCAATTTACTACGAACGCATGGTATAAATACGTAAAATAGTTCATGTTTCGTACTACATGAATACTACAATTTAAATGAATATACAAATTAAGGATCCTCTTCTTATGGCATGTCACGACTCACCCAAGCCTAAATTCATTCCCCCATTGGTTTGTCTATTTATTTGCAATCAATTTAAAATTGCTTTATTTATTGGACAGAGGATATGGAAGTGGCGGGCAAAATAGAGTTACTGTTCATGTTGGTCAAAGTCTTGCTAGAGACTCTTTTGATGTCTTTCCCGTGTAGTTTGTGAAATATGCAAGAAAAATATTCTACACACAATTCCTACATCATACATCTACTTTTATATTTTATATTTTATATTTTTTTTCATTATTAAGTATGTGGTGTAGGGATGATGGGTATATGAACTCAATTAGTTTAGTAGAAATAAAAAATAAAGTAAAACAACATTGGTGTGCGATGTAGACAATTGAATAGAAGGACTCATGCAATGAATACTTTAGTCACAAAGGAATTACACAAAAGTAGATGACTCATGCAATAAATGCTTTTGGTTACATTTGGGTAGTGAGGTATTTTGTGAATAATTGTGAAAAAGTAATGATAGAATATTGAATAGTAGTGAATAGTAATAAAAAGTATATGAAAAGTAATAATAATATAATAAATAGTAGTGAGATAATCTAAAAATTTAATCTCAGTACCCAAACTAGGCCTTAGTAACAAAGAGATTACACAAAAATAATCCTACAAATTGATGTGACTTGGTATATTTGTCATATTGTAAATTTATTTTTATTATAAAGTAGATCTAACAGATAACAAATCTACATCTATTTATAAGATTATTTTTATGTAATCCTTTTATTGTTGTAGTCATTCTCAAAATATGCATGCGTGGAAGCATTTTGCAATTTGAATACAAATTGATCAATTGGTCAAAGACTTGCTAAAGACTCTTTTTCATCAATAACCCAATCTAGTGGTCCCTCCCCCTCCCTCCCCTCCACCGCCTTATAGACTACTTTATGAGTTTGCAATTGTTACGGTTCACGCCAATGTTGCATTTTTTTAAGCTTATGTAAAGGGTCACTCTATACGTATAAGCCATTATATTTGGAATTATTTCTTCGTAATTTTCTCTAGCGTTGATTTAAAAGCAATTTTACATTTGCACGAAAAGTATTTGCATGCATGCAGTTTCACACATGCACGACAACTTTATTATTTGCCGTCTCTGTTGATCTAATCGATACGATTCCCATGAATGTGACTAAATAATATTTTCAAAATATTTAATTAATTACATCATTTGCTTTGAAAATAAGAATTAGGAAAGTTTATAAGCTACGAATAAAAGTAGTTCAGTAATCAAGTAATTATAACAACGGTTTTTTCTATGGATACATCTTTTCTATGTAGAAATAAAAAGGAAAGAGAAATCGTGAATGTCATTGATGTAATCATTATGATAACATATTAACATATTCGTGTTGCCAAAAAATTTGTACCGGAGCTAAGAGGAGTTGCGGCTTGTTTGAAGCAGTTTTGATACATACAACCGGCGGTTGGGAACCGCTAGGTAATCGCACGTCAGTTGATATATATAAAAGAAAGATCAAAACCAAAACCTGAAGTCGAGCAATCTAATGATACCGTAGAAGAAAGTAGAAATGAAATGCAAGAAAAAATATTTAGTAAAATGCCTCAAACAGGTTTTCCTTCTCACAAAGTCATTTTTCGATTTCAATTATTTCTTCCCTTCGATCAACTTTTACAATCTCATTTTTCTTGATTCGTACATCTACAATCTCCTTTCCCTTGATCAACTTTTACATTAAAAAAAAAAAAAGTCAGTTGGGAGCCTTCCATTCATCTCAAGTAGAGAAAGCTACTTCCATAGCTTGCTGATGTTGTTTGTCACTGGGGAGGCATGCCCAGCAACTCACTGACGAGTGAGCTGGCTAGCAACCACCACACGATTTGCAGGCAACCTCTGTACCAGCATTTCTCCACCCTGTAGCTCCACCTGCCGTGATGCTCCTAGACCCAGAAGTTGCCAGCAAGCTCACCATTGAATCTCCTTGCCACAGATCTTGAGAAACCAGAAAGAAGGGGGGAATGGGAGAATGAGTGAAATCGAGAGGGAGAATGAGTGGAAGACTGGTAGGAAAAAATTGATAGAGAGAGGGGGAACGAAATGATAGAAAAAAAAGTTTTTTTTTTTATCAAAAAGTGCACCTGGTTACGCAGGGTTTCCCAACTAGTTACAAGTGGAGTTTTTCTGTTTGAAAATATAGATCATCTCAAAATTTTCACAATTTCATTCTTATACATAATTTAAATACAAAATATTTCAATTTTAAATCTTTAATTTTTTGATCTAATAATTACAATTTTCCCAAAATTACAAACAAAACATAAAAAACAATACAATGATCTTTTTAAATTTAAAAATAAAAATAAAAATAAAAATGTATATTCTTACAATATTTTAATTTTATAATATTTTTATTTGACTTTTTCTGTTTCATTTATCAAAATCCAATAAAATGCTTTAACTCAAAAAAATTTCATTATTAAATTATTTCACTACTATTCTCATAACTCTCATCTTATCTCATTCTCCAAATATTCCTTAATATGAGATGTTCGGGACTAATCTCATTTTGCATGACACAATTAGACACTAGATTTAATCTAGGCTTTTATTGTATCTAGGAGGAAAATTCGTTTCATAGAAAAAGATTGTTTCGAAGAAAACTACATCGTAATGCGTCTTAATGCAATTTTTTTTTATTAATTTTCTACACATAAACTACATTTCCTATATATATATATATATAAAGCAAACACATGATAAGTAGTATTCAAATGCCTTTCATCATCTGTTTTCTCCATCACAAAAAGTTCTAGACGTTGAATATGCAAAGTAGGGTCTCCATTAGTACCAAAAGTGATGGGAATGCCATCATGTGCAATGCTTATTTTAGTCTCAACATGTCCGTTTCTCGTACTCCAAATCCTTAAAATTATGAAATTTATAATGTTGAAAATTGGGGTTGGATGGTTGTTTAGTTCACTCATCTGATGTAAGAATCTTTTGACCATAATTTGGAAGCACATGCATGGTTTGCAATTGGTGATTAGATTTCAAATATTGGTGTCAACATAATGGGCCCCCAAACGAAGTTAATTTTCGGGTCTAATTACCATTTTCGATTGGGCTTCTTCAATATCATTTGGGCTTGAGTTGTACTTTCAATGGATGAACCTAAAAGGTTCAGCAATCGCAGCCCACGAACCCAAAAGGGCAGAGAAATTAAAAAAATAAAAAATAATAGTGAAATTAAGCAACTTGGATGGTGTGGAATTCAAGCAAGAATCTAGCCATGCATTTCCGGCCTCGATGTTCTCTTGTACGTAGATTCATCGCAATCACGTTATATATAAATATTCGTTTCATATATTTGGTCAGAGGAATAATTCTGATCGTCATGATCTTTTTAATCATCATCATTTCATCATAATTCTGACATATCATTCAATAATAATTGACAAGTTAGTAAAAGATAATAATTAATTTTTTTAATCATTTAATTTCTCATTAAAATGATAAATTATACTAATTAAAAAAAATGATGAATAATATTTTCATTTATTAAGTATAAAAAAATAAAATCCCAACATCTATTTGATTAAATTGGATATATAAATTATGAGTTTTGTTATTTATCATTCCTACACACCATACAACAATATTTTTTTAAATTATTGAAGGCTTGATAAAATCTTATACCCTTAACTTTTTCGATTTTATCAGAATTACTGAAGCCTCGCACGCTTGTTTTTACAGATGTGATGAATTGTGATAAAAATTAAAAATTAAATAAAATATTATTAGAATATATATTTTTATATTATTTTTGTTTTAGGATTTGAAAATATTGAAGTGTTTATTTTATTTTATATGAGAATTTAAAAAAATTATAATAATTAGATGAGATAAAATAAAATGAATTGAAAAGTTTTATGAAAACAAACAATGCTTAAAGTTATGTTCGAATTTCATTTTAAAATCTAGCACGAGAGGATCGAAGATAAATCTATAAAATATGCATATCTTATAATATATATTTAATATTAAGTATTTAATAATATTATAATAAGACTAGAAACCCACGTGAATAACAATAAATGTTATTAAATTTCTTTAATATGCATATCTGTATATCATTAATATAAAGAGTACTTGTAAAGATCATCCATCATTTAAGGGCTAGAAAACAAATTATATTGTAGCAAAACTTGAATTTCTTAAAACAAAAGGAAAATAAAAGTGACGCAATAATTAAACCCACACCTTTTAAGAGAAAACCCAGCACATGTTCACAAAGCAATGAAAAACACAAACACGTAGACATAAATATTGTCGACATGCATCTCTATATAGCCAGATCATGCATGTAGGTAGGTTTTGTCCGATGCATGCATCATGCAGTCCTAAACATGCATGCATGCCCGCCCAATACGCCTTTTTTTCTTCTAAGAAAGAAGAATGCCGCATGCATTTGTCTTCCATTCGATCCTTTCAACCGAAAAAGAAAAAGCCACTTAAATATATTCCTTAATGCATTTTCTAAACAATTAAACAGCTTTTTGGAAAGTATTTTTTTGAAGTCATAAAGAATATCAAGTTTACGTTTCCACTCTCTCTCTAGATCTCTCTTATCTGATCTCTCCCATTTCATTAGGGTAAAAAAGAAGAAGAAGAAAAAAAAAATAAAAAAATAACAACACGTTTCTTTCGCATCTTATTTCTCCTTTTATATATCTTTTTCACAAACTGCAAAGGAACATAACATGTATTACGTTTTACGACTTAATTCATGTTCTGTTTCTATTATAAAAGAGAAAAAAAAAACAACAACACGTAGTAGTTATATATGTATCTTGTCAGGGGCGGAACTAGGATTTACTGTGTAAGGGTGATTAGCAAAGTGTACTGTCGTATATAGGAATGAACAGTAACTGACATTTAAGATAACAAAGTGTGTCACCGACATGTAACATGAACCATATAAAATTGTTATCTAGGGACAAACTAAATTATTAAAGCCACCTATCTAAACCTCTCACTTGAGCTCCATCGAACTCGAGTGAAAGATAAAACTTAAGATAGAAATAGTCATGTAAGATTTTTTGAAACAAATGATAAATATTAAGTAAATTAATAAAGATAAATTTTTTTGTTGAATCTAAGATTGAATATTGTAAAGTCTCTATAATATAAATAGAAATAACTATGTGAGATTTATTGCATTCACTCCTAATTATTAACTCGATGGTAGTATATATGTACTTACTAACAAAACTAGTACTAATCCAAACAAGCTAGCTAGTAGAAGACTTAAGAGGAAAATTGTAAATAAATAGGAAAAATAAGGTTGTAAATTTACCAAATAGCTTATAAAATGAGACCAAGATATTTTATTGCCCCTTATGAGATGTAAAAAAAAAGAAAAAAGAAAAAAAAAGAAATTGTGAGATTTTATTGATGACAAAAAATAGGTGTAATTATGAAAAAATCATTAAAAAACTAAAAAAAACCTAGACAACTAAGTACTAAATGAGATTTTTGAAAATGTTTTGGGGGATCGAGCAAATTATCTTTATATTAGAATATCTTTAAAAAAACCATATACTAAAGCATAATATTTTTGAAAAATTTTGGGAGGCGATAGCCCCACCAACCACCAACGTCGGTCCGCCCTTGTATCTTGTCATTTTTTTATTTTAAATAACAAGATGATTAATTAGTATTATTAATGAAGTGTTAATTAGATTGAAGAGAGTGGAGCTGCTAATAAACACACCAAAACAGCCGAGGCAATGCGAGAGAGAGAATTAAAAATGAAAATGATACCAATTAAATGGTCAAGTACTCTCATAGTTAGTTGTTGTCAAGATGGTTGTTCCATTAATTCACTTGTCGGATTTCTTTGACGTATCCATTTCATGCATGCGGGTGAACTTTCACAATAAGAAGGTGTTGACACTTAAAAAGGTTGGTTTATCGGCGTTTACATTCTCGGCATTTTTGTTTGGGTTATTGAATATATATTATTGCCGGCGCTTATTTATTTGCATTGGTAAATAAGAAGTTTTGCCGATATTTATATCGTTATGCCGGCAATAACATATAATTGTTCCGAGATATAAGTTGAGGAAGATTTTCAATCTTTGTGACTTTTGATTTTTTGAATATAAAGAATACTAATGTATTCTCGAAAAATCGGGAGACATCTAGTTGATATCTTAGAATACTTTTTTTTTTTTTATATAAGAAAAAGGTAAATTTTATTGATATGAATGAAATAAGCATGACCCCACTTGTACACATAGAGTATACAAAAGAACATCTAAATACATTCTAGTACCTTAGAATGTTATGCGTGTTCTTTTTCATGATATACTTCTTATGCTTCTGCGTAGGTTAGTTAGAAGGCAGCTCGAGGAAGGAAAGATAATAATGGACCAGCAGAAGAATGTGTGTGTGGAGGTGTTCGGAGGGCATAAAAAAAACTTTGAAAATAAAAAAACAATCGGAAGAAGATGAAAAGGAAGGATGTTGGAGAAGGATTGGCCGAAAAGATAATTGCTCGTGATTGGTGGAAACGGCTCAAAATGCTTTAGCAAGGAGCGATGCTGCGTGGAGCTCATATATTTGGAAGGTAGGTCATGAGTCTCATGTGCCAATCCAAATGTTGGAGGTAACACAAATTTTGGTAGATTGTGAGGAAAGGATTATAATGATGGGGTGTAGTGTATAAGAGTGTTGTATATGCATGCTAGTTTAACAATACAAGGAAGTACATGACATTAAAATCAATTAACTTTTACTATCAGATTAAACTTTTGGGACAAATTGTGATTATGCTTAGTATCAGAGTAGAGGTCTTGAATATTAAAATATAAAATAAATAATGAAATCTATTTCTTCTCCAT
>QEOT01005085.1:0-90540 GCA_003123785.1 Pterocarya stenoptera | reverse complement strand
GCTGGAGGAATTTTTGAGCTTGCAAAGGTTATAATTCAAGATGACCCTCAGCCACCTCATTTATTATGGGAGTCAGCTGCTTTGGTTCTCTCCAATGTTCTGAGTTTCAAAACTGAACATTACTTTAAAGTTCCTCTGGTAGTTCTCGTGAAGATGTTGCACTCAACTTTGGAGAGCACGATCACAGTGGCTCTTAATGCCTTACTTGTTCATGAAAGGAGCGATGCTTCAAGTGCTGAACAGATGACTGAAGCTGGTGCCATAGATGCTTTATCGGACCTTTTAAGATCTCACCAGTGTGAAGAACCAGCTGGAAGATTACTTGAAGCCCTGTTTAACAATATGAGGGTACGAGAGATGAAGGTTTCCAAATATGCAATAGCACCTTTATCGCAATATCTACTTGACCCACAAACCAGGTCAGAATCTGGCAGGCTTCTTGCAGCTCTTGCTCTTGGGAACCTCTCACAACATGAAGGACATGCTAGAGCTAGTGATTCTGTTTCTGCTTGTCGTGCATTAATAAGCTTACTTGAAGATCAACCGACAGAAGACATGAAGATGGTGGCTATTTGTGCATTGCAAAACTTTGTCATGCGCAGCAGAACCAATAGGCGAGCTGTTGCAGAAGCGGGAGGCATATTGGTGATTCAGGAATTATTGCTTTCTCCTAATCCAGAAGTTTCTGGGCAGGCAGCATTGCTGATCAAATTATTATTTTCTAATCACACACTCCAAGAATATGTGTCGAATGAGCTCATCAGATCTTTGACAGGTGATTTACAATTGGAAACTCAAATCCCTTATTTGTTTTTTCCATTGTAATGTGCTAACATATGATGTTACAAACTTAGTCGCTAGGCAGTACCCATTTTTAAGTTTCATTTTTCCATCAAGTTATATTGCATTTATTAGTTGATGTACGGGATAATCTCTTAATGACTAAGATGTAGTTTGTAGCAAATTATACTGCAATCCTTAGAAAATCACTGTTTGTTTTCCTTATTCCTTGTGGTTGACCCTGCTCAGGAATAAGAACCATGATTTCCTTCAGGGATAAAATACGCCCATTCCTTGAAAATATACAGTATCTAGCATCTTTTAGATTTCTATTTTTTAACTTGCTAAAAAAACTGTTGGAAGGTGGAATACCTATGCAGAGAGTAAATAGGTCAGGGCACAGTTTTTGTCAAGCGAAAGAAAAAAGTAGAACTAAGAAAGTGTCTATCATGTAATCAAAGGGAGTTTGAAGAACTCAACGTGGGAAGTAATTTGTAGGGTGTCCATGAGGGGAATCACTCAAAGAGTCAAAAGATTTACTTCTGGAGAGGAAAGGCTTTAACAAAGATAACTAGAACTTGCTTTCTAATCCTGGTAGTAGGTCTGGTCCCAGGACCATGCCTGTTAAAGTAGTAGCCTCATGATAGAACATGCTGGATTATTCATTGAGAAAAGATTTTAACATCTTAGAATTCAGTCAAGAGGAGTTGTTTTTATGTCCAGTAATCTATTCTGTATTTGTCCAGTTGGATGGGAATCATGGAGTTTTGCTTTTCCTTTCTTTTGGGTTTGCTGGTTCAATCCATGAAAATCATACCTTGGTTGGCATTAGAAATTTGATAGAAAAGGCAACTGAGGCAACTTTGGGAGCCACTCCTTTGTGCTTATTTTGGAGTATTTGGTTGTATTAAAATGGCCAGATGTTTGAGGCATGGAGAAGAGTTTCTCGAGCTCAAAAGAACTTACCATGACCCTTTAATATGTGATTGGTGAAAACTGACTCTAGTTTGGCTTTAATTTTCTTGGTTCATTGTTCTTTTTACTTCTTAAAAAAAAAACATTCTTGGTTCATTGTTCTTTTATTTTGTTTTTCTTTTGACATAGTGTCTGAGGAATTAGTCAAACCATGGAAATTAACTACAGGTAGAACCATATAAAAAGTAGCCCAGAAATAACAACCTACCCAAATGAAGCGTTTAATCATCAATTAGAGTAATATATCAATTTTCCATTTGTATCCCTGTAAAATTGATTTCTGTCATTTCCTTGTTTTGTAGCTGCACTAGAAAGAGAATTGTGGTCCACAGCAACTATCAATGAAGAGGTTTTGAAAACCCTAAATGTGATATTTGCAAACTTTCCGAAGCTACATACCTCTGAAGCTGCTACTCTATGCATTCCTCATTTAATAGGAGCACTTAAATCTGGTAGCGAGGCAGCTCAGGAATCTGTACTGGACACCCTGTGCTTGTTAAAACATTCTTGGTCAACAATGCCGATCGATATTGCAAAGTCGCAGGCCATGATTGCAGCTGAAGCTATTCCTATCCTGCAAATGCTCATGAAATCCTGCCCACCAAGTTTCCATGAGAGAGCAGACAGCCTGTTGCACTGCTTACCGGGCTGTTTGACAGTTACTATTAAGCGTGGGAACAACCTAAAGCAGACCATGGGAAGCACAAATGCCTTTTGCCGATTGACTATAGGCAATGGTCCTCCAAGACAAACCAAGGTATTTTTACACCTATTTTACAACTCATATTACAACTGACCAATATAATTATGCTAATTCCTTAAAAATTATTTCAGTTTTATGTAACTATTCTGAATTTGAAATAAAGTTGCAAAATAGTAGTAAAAAAAGTTAAAAGTTTATTATTTTCCTATATTATATTATATTATGTTTTCTCTAATCTAGCCAAAGCTTGGAGACCAATAACTTAGTAGTCTTGCGGTACCTCTTCTCATTCAAGAAAGAGGTTTGAGGTTTGACCCAAGGTGGGTGCAAGATTCATGGGACTATGCATTCTTTTGTTGATTATAAAAATTAAGTACAGAAAACCCTTGAGCTTGGGCAGCCAGGATGCTATGCTTCCATCACATGTATTTTCCATTATTTTTGTGATCTCATGTTTTATGCTCCTAGGCCTTTATTTCCCTAATTTCTCTCTCTCTGCAAAAATGTTTAATGACATGGCATTTTCGGATTGGTTACAGATTTGGTTTTTATGGATTGGTTACAGACTAGACACTTTGATTTTACACTTTGAGCCTGACCATGAAGAGGCTGTATATTTCGAACTAAACTTTAGGGAGGTTATGTGTTTTATGATTTATGAGCTAACAAGAAGGGAGTAAAATATGTTATCCACACATACTATTCATTCCTTTCAAAGAAGTCCTTGTTATGCTTGTTTTCCTGAATCTTCTTCATGTCATGTTATATGGGTCTGTAATTATTTAAAAGCCTATGAAGATCACAATCACGTTCTTTGCTCACACTCACACACATAATGTCCTTTACTCCCATATGACATTTGACTTTTCCCAAAGCATGTTTACTTAAACCCCCAATGGTTTGGAGAAGATTTAAAAAAATAATCATTATGCTCTAAAGATATATAATTTGTAGCATCTGTGAATTCCAAAGGTTAACTTGATTTCTTACTGCTAGTTGATCATCCAACATTATGATAAAAAAAGTAGATGAAATTCGTAAGGATATTTTTGGAATATTGATTCTTTCCAAGTTATTTCGGCTATATTTTCTTCTTCTAAGCAGTTTGACAATTGTTATATTTTGCATATTGCACAGTTACAGAACTTGTACTCTGCATTGCTTGATATATCAAGTAATGATTAGATCTAATCTGTCAATCAACTTGCAAGATAATAAAATGGTCCTTTATCATTATCAGGTAGTGAACCACAGTACCTCTCCCGAATGGAAAGAAGGGTTCAAATGGGCATTTGAAGTACCTCCAAAGGGACAAAAGCTCCACATCATTTGCAAAAGCAAAAATACTTTTGGGAAGGTAATTAGATTCCATTTAGGCCTCGTTTGTTCTCACAACTCCTCTAAACTATCTATCTCATCTTATATAATCATTATAACTTTTCCAAATTCCCACACAAAATAAATAAATAATTCAACTTTCTCAAATCGCAAAACAAAAATAATATTAAAAATATATATTCTAACAATATTTTATTCAATTTTTAACTTTAATCACAACTCATTTCATTTCATCTCATCTGTGAAAACAAACGAGGTTACTGTCCTTATCATCAGGCTGAGCCACTCATTCACATTGCAGTCACCATTGCAGTCCCCCGTACTACTGAAAAAGCATAAGAAATTTATTGTAGCCTTTGGTTGCTTTGGATATTACTGTGCCCCTTATACCATCATGTGGCAAGCTGCCATTGCCACTATGTGGAGCTCAATCCCCTCTTGGGCAGTGTTGATTTCATACTTTTTTTTTTCTCCCTTTCCTTTCGTTTTGGGTTTGGGTAAGTTGTTGCTTTCATATGTCTCATAGAGAATGGTGGCTTTTTCAGACAACACTGGGAAGAGTGACCATCCAAATTGACAAAGTTGTGAGTGAAGGACTATACAGTGGATTATTCAGCCTTAATCATGACAGTAACAAAGATGGCTCTTCTCGAACGCTTGAAATTGAGATTATCTGGTCCAACAGGACATCAGATGAGGACGTGTAAAAGGGTGCAATAAATCCATATTTGCAAAGTGAAGGCAGGTATAGCGAGAGGTATATAGAAAGTTGAGATCAGAAGCACTGGTGGTTGTCCCAAAAGGGGTGTGGGAGTTTGGTTTGCGTGTAATTATTCACATCTTTTGCAGGTCCAGTTTTGTAGGCCAAAAGATTAAGCTGCTCCAAGTTAATTGTAAATTTTATTTATTAATTTGCAGAGATGATAAAGGATTAAACAGGGTTCCCATAGTGTAGGGAATTTCAAAGCTGATAAAAGTTTGTTGTACAGGTCAGTTTATAGGCACTAGCAATTTAAATATACTAGGGAGGAATGACATCTAAAGTTGATGGGATTGAGCTTTTTCGCACCAAGTGCTGCCTTTCCAACATTAAAAGTAGTTCTGGTAAAACTCTTACTAGTTGGCACTGCTTGTTTCTTAGGGCTTTTGGATCTTTCTCGCTATGCATTCTTCAAGCAATCATCTTTCTTTTCGCCATACCCATTCTCAGATATGCTTGGAGATCCAGCTTCAAGATTCTACAGAGGCATCCTTTATCCTCCAACTATAATTTGTATTACTGTTGTTGTCTCTTTCCTTTTTGTTCATGAATTCTCAGCTCATGAACAACATTTCCTCGATCTCTTGAATGAGAAAGTTACATTATGAAGGGAGAAGCCACATTCATCCAGAAGGCCAGACCCCAAAAGTTCTCCACAACCAGATAACATTGACTGGTGTACTATTCATGAATGATATGCAATTGGGCATTATGGATAAAGAAGAAGACTGGGAAAAAAAGAAAAGGCACATCAATGAACGTCTACATTCCGTATCATTTATCCTCATTCTCAGTCATAATGATCGCCATTTAAATATGAAGGAATAGATGAGCTACTGAGGTGAATGGAAGATCGAACTAGCTTAGAAAATCTCAGCTAAAAGGCTAGAGATATGATCGAGCAGGGCAGATGTCAAGTGATTCAAATGGAAATTCCCTAAACAGTACAACTTGCGATCCCCTGCCTTGTTGGTGAAAGTTTAATCTCGACTGATTCGAACAATTGCAAACTTAGACCTTTACATCCAAATCTGGAGCCAAAATCAAACCTCACATAATCTTGAGATTCTGTCTACTTATGTGCCCATCTTATTCACTTTCGGAAGTAATGATCAAATGACAAAATATAATCAGATTTAGAATGAATTGTTGATTCATACATCTTTGGTTCCATTTTGCACCAACAGTTTCCCTATACCTGATACATTGTTCTAGCTAAATAAGATGGCATATATCCAGAGTTTACCACCCCAGAGGTGGATTTAAAGAGAGCTTGCCCGTCGTATTAAATAAAAAATCAGGCATCAGTGTCAGTATACAGATGTTAGTTTATTTTTCAAAGGCTTCATGACGTTTATTTATATGTGTAGAAAACATGTGTCAACACACAGGCAAGTTAATATGCCATATGCTGTCTCCTGTGTTCACTCTACAAAGAAAACTATGCACCAACTGCAAAAGCTTCAAGAAGAATAGTTTGAAGTTGCATGCTGCTAGTGACGTGACCTGATAGTGTCATCCGGGCAGATGACATTAGGATTCCGAATAGGTGAGTTCGTTGACTTACTTCTCATGCAATGCACTCCAGATGAGATGCTCCACAAGATATCCCCTGACTGCCTTGCGCTTCTCACTAGTGGCGATGATATTACAATTTCCTTCGACTTCGAAACTGGTTGCTTATTGCTCTTAGCCATGCCATTGGCAAGCAACCATCGAGATCCTGACTGTTGCTGTATGCCGGTACCCCAAAATTGGCACTTGCCACGCCCAGAACTTACACCTGCAAGGTGGACTTCAGCAATTTTGAATTGAGAGTTGCTTCCTTCTTTGACTTCATTTTTCTCTACTGCATTCATGTCACCAAACCCCTCCAATACGTGTCTGGGGTCTTCTTTATTGTTGCTGACCATGTTATCCACCCTTTGTATTGGAGGTACAAACATTCTATCCACTTGAATTAGAGCGAGCATTGGGACACCAACAGGTTCATGGTTTCGGTGGGGATCTCTAAGTTGCAGCATGAGAGCAACTACGAGATTGTTCCCCAACAATCCATGCTTTAGACCAGATCCTATGTCCCATTTTTTGTCTCTTGTTATCCACTCATCAACAAAATCTGTGCATTTGGCATGATGGGCTGTTAGGACCTCCAAAATTTGTTCATTATCTTCATCTTCAACACCAATGATTCCAGCATCCAGCCTCAACCAATTATCCAATGTTAGGGACAGATCCATTAATCTTGTAACATCACTGCCACTACCTCTGACAGCTAGACATTGCAATACTGCAGATCCTTCAGGCTTGTGAAACCTGCTAAAAGCAGAATCTATACTTGAAGGCACCTCTTCATCAGACATGTTAGTCTGTATTCTCAGTCCTTCTATTAAGAGGGCTTCAACACTATCCATTGCCAAAGGAACAAGTTCTTTTAGAGATACATGGTCCAAACCACCGGTCAAATCTGAGCTCCCGCTTTGACAAATCCAACCAGATGGACATTCTTTAACTTCCTCCCCTCCGCCATATGCATCCAGCCAAAAGACTGATTCATGCTGCAACAGAGCCTGCCTATAGCAGAAACTCAATAAATTTGTTTTGATCAGTAAACAAATTTTATTGATAGAAATAGGGATAGCCCAAGTACACGGGACTGAAACTTGATAAATTAGTTATGTTTCAGAAAATAAAATAGAAACAACCAAGGATTTGAAAGTTGGAACTATATAAATTTCTTAAATGAATGAAGTTAAGGTGCTTACACACCTCCCAGGCACCACTGTGCTAGATGTAGCATTCCCCACTAGCTCTTCTATCATCTTCCCTGTAAGATCCACCAAAGGCATTAATTGATTTGTCAGCAAAGACATCTTTTCAGTTCCAACCGATGCCAAATGCTGTAATATCTCCATAATATCAAAACCCATCGCAGCAGGCAGCACGACTGGGCTAGAAACTTGCATGATTAAGCTTCCACCATTTTTTGCATTTCTGAAAAGTGAGGGACTCATGGACCGCAGAAAGCCTCCACCTTTTGTCCAAACAAAGGGACCCAAGCCTACTCCAAGTGGAGGTAACTCAAGTGGCTCTTTGGGGGCTAGTTGGATTGGACTTCCAAATCCACCAGAGCAATTTCGTGGAGAGCTCTTAAAGTCCTCCTCATTTAAGCCCCATTCTCTCATCAAGGCTTCAGTTTCCAAGTCTTCAAGCGTTTTGGCCTTCCTTCTATTTCTCAGTAACTGTTTATCCCTGTTTTGCTCCTCTTCAGCAGCTTGAATAATTGAAGACAAATCAGAGTCCTCAAAACACTCCCCAAAGGTAGACCAAGGTGAATCAGTGAAAGAAAAATTCGACTGCTCTTCCATTGGATCAAAATAAATATTGCAGTTGCCAGAAGCAAGAGAATCATTTTCAAACTGCCTTAAAAGACACTCTCTAGGAGACTCAGAATCAATTTCAGACGACCAGCGAGATGAGCCATGTTCGATCCCCAGTAACTTTAAGAAATCCCTAGCTATAGTTTTAGTATCATCATCTAAGGTATTTGATTTCTTGAGAATTCTTTTATCTTGATAACTTGATTTAACCTCCATCCTATTTTCATCCTCAAGGAACTCAGATGTAGTTGATGGAGGCTCCAATTCTGCTGATTTAGAGTTCCAAGGGTGATGAAGATCTAATTTTGTCTCTCCTACTGTTGAATCTCTGGTAGATAAGTTGTTATCCTCATATTTGTGGTCATCCACGACAACCTCATTTAAGTAATCACCACATACGTCATCCTTTGAATTACAGTTCGTCTCCTCCTCCTCAATGGATATGTCATCATCCTTGATGACCTCATCCACATTGATAGTTTCAATCACAGACCCATCAATAGTCTGAGCAGTGGCTTGATCAGATTGCACCTCTTCCTGCCCAGGAATTTCTATCCCCCTCTCAATAATAGTAAAATCAATGTTGTCACACTCAGATCCATTATTTTCTTCAGATAACTCAGATTCCATATCAGGCCTAAGCTTAAGCGGCTTCACATCTTCAGAGTTTGACCTTGCTGAACTAAGCAAGTTTTCCTCACCAAGTTTCTGATATAGAAAATTTATTGACGTGGAGAGCTCCAACCCTGGATCAATAGACTGCAATGACAACACAGACGTAACGTTCAAATTATTTCGAAGGCTCCCGGCCTGAGGGAGCATACCATTATTACCCGACAGGAAACCTACACTGTTTTCCATGGTTTTTGACCTGTTCAATCCAAAGTTTATATCCTTTGAAACATTCATACTATCACTCATTTTCATGAAGTAATCCGCCATGACTGAATACCCAAAACTAACACTGAGACTAGCACCATCAGCCTTGCCTTTGAGCTTAAAGCTTGTCATCCATTTACCAGAAATTTTCTCCCCCTCTAACTCTTCCATAGTAAGTGGTAAAAGCCTTGTGAGATCAACCCAGTGCTTCCCAATATCAAGCCCTGCCATCCCAATTACAGAAACACTGATCAAGGAAAGCTTGGCATCATACTTTGCCGAATGGTGAGCCCCACTTTTACTACCATACACAGAGCATCTATGCATCAGAGTCTCATTAATTTCAACCATTCCCTGACAAACCCTCGACGGATGGGTCCGTAAGACCTCATCCTTCCTTTTCCAATTCACGCATAAATTAAAGCCATCAAAATTCGTAGGCAACCCTTCTATTGAATGGACATAGAGGTAGAAACAGCAATTGAATTTTCGATTCCCAATATGAGTCAGGGCTTTCAATGGCTTCTTCCAATTCCATGATAATGATGATTTCTTGTCCCTAGACAACAACAGGTCATCCCTAGGAAGCTTTGGGTTTGAGCTTGATTTTGATTCCAGCAAACGCGTTTTTCCAGCTGATTTGGATCGAACTTGGGATGGGGGACGCAAATCCTCTGTAGTGGTTTTATGCAAATAAAGGGCTCTGCTTATTTCCTCAATGTCACGCAATAACTGAGCATTACTGGAATTTCCGGCATCACTATCTTTTCCAGACTCAAGTTTTGACAACATCATACATGCTCAATACAAAACCCAATCCAACAAATTCAACCCAGTTTCACCATAGAACTCCTCAGCTATCCAGTTTTTCAGAAACCCTCTTCAGTCACCCGGTTGGATCAGAAAACTAGAACAAAATAAAAATAAGACGTAGATTAGGCTCTATCAAACACCCNAAAAAAAAAAAGGAACAAAAAAAGCGCAATCCAACAACAACAGCCACACCATTTTATCACATAAAAAGCTTACATTGACACATATCCTATGATATCTCAGCAACCAAAGAGACAATGAATCCATCCAACTCAAAATGAATCAAGTGCGTTATACTTACCAGAGTTAAGAGTCACCAAACTCCAATGTTGCTTTGTCGATTAAGTTAGCGCGGCCTTTGAATTCCACGAAGATGACATCGGAAACCTCGTTTGGAAACTTTTTCGACTAAAAAATGTGCTGTGCGGCGCGGCGCGGCTGAAGAGATTATGTTTTGTCTTGTGAGGAGTGTCTCGGAGTTGGTGGATTGTGACTTGTGAGTTGGAACTTGGGACGGTAGAGTCAGACTGCTCAGTTATCATAGAATAAGGTCAAGTCCATTGTAGTTACTTTAGATTTGCCTCTTCAATCGTTGGATTGTACTCTTTTTTGATATAACTCGTTTAATATTATTATTATTTTAAGATTAAAAAAAATTAAATTATTTATTATATTTTATATAAAAATTTAAAAAAATTGTAATAATAAAATGATATTAAATAAGTTTGGAGTGTTTCTATATCCCAATAAAACCTAAATGTTTAGGTGACATAATTTGATTATGAAGGAAAATTTTAAATTTTAAATCTAGATTAAAGCTTACAATTTAAATAACCTTACAATAATTGTAGAATTATTATACGAGGTTTCACGTTTTTACAAATTAAAATAGAGAAATATTTTAGATTAAAAAAAATTACATAAAAATAAATTCATAAAATAATGTAATTTGATGTAAGACGTGAGATTGTAAAGTTATTTTTATTATAAAATAGATCTAATAGATCATATAAAATCACGTTGCTTTATAAAATTATTTTTAAAAAATATTAAATATACTTAATTTTTTTTTTATAAAAGGCTTAATTCTTTCCATATCAATAATTGATATGTTTAAAATCATATATTAACAAAAAATTAACAAAAATAATATTATAAGTAAAATTATAAATATAAATATATGTAATCGTTATTTTTATATAATTCTTTTTGTGTCTACCCCGGTCCTCGCTTCTAGTTAAAATTACATTTTTCATCAAAATACTCCAAAAATTGCCACTACTACCACGTTCTAGTTTTCGAACAGCTTACCTCTTTTTAATAACGGAAAAATTTTGTTGCAAGTGAATTTGCGCATCAAATTACGCATCAAAGTTGATATGTAAGACATCTATTTAATAAAATAGTATGAATTAAAGACGAAAATAATTTTCGAGATAAAGAACATTCTTCTTTCCTCAAAATTATTTTTTTTGAAAATTTTTTTCTAATAAAAAAATTGTTGGTACGCGATTTGGTACACCAAATCGTTTGTATTTAACAAAGCTCATTTATAACGAGTGGTTAAAACATTATCTGATTAGTTTTTTTTTAGGATTGGATGTTTAGTTGAGTTAAATTCTTTATTAATAATAGTAAATTAAGATGGAGTGAGTTTTGTAGAGTTTATCTAAGATGTGTTTGGATGTTAAGATGAATTTATTTGTAAGAAGTTAAAAAAAATTATGAGTCTCATGTATAAGAGGTGTTGAGTTGAAAAAGATTGTAAATCTCACGTGTAAAGAGATTTTGAGTTGAGATGAATTTAAAATGTAAATGTTTAGATGTTAGATTTACTTAAAATTAGATTAAGTTGCGGTTTGGATAGTGAAATGAGATGAAATAGTTATAAATAAAGATTAAAAATTAAATAAAAATTAAAAAATTTAAAAAAATTATGACAGTAAGAAGAAATATGAGATTAGAACTTAATTCAGTCTTTGTTCGGGTAGTAAAAAGTGATGACCGTAAGGCTCGTGGCAACGACACGACAGGACTAGCCATAAAGATAAGACGTTATAAAACCACAGGGATCATCAATGTCGTATATATTTTCACAGCGCGAGAGAGAGAGAGAGATACAGGGTAGGTTTGCGGAGTAGAAATGGAGGGTGGGCTACTGCAGGGACCATACGACGCCACAGTGCGGCTGATGCTAGTTTCATTGGAGCGCAATCTGCTACCGGACGCTGTAATCCGGAGGCTCACACGGCTGCTCTTGGCGGGCCGGCTTCGCTCCGAATACAAGCCATCTTCTGAGCTCCAACTCTCCCACCTCCTCCAATTCGTGCATTGTAAACCCCTCTCTCTTTCTCCCTCTAAATCATCATTTTTTTTTGTTCTCTTTTAACTTTTGGCCGTTCCTGACTTCTAAACGCTTACTTGTAGCTCTAAGAGAGATGCCCATAGCTATCAAGACTGATGAGCCAAAGGCTCAACATTATGAACTACCGACTTCCTTCTTCGAGTTGGTCCTTGGAAAGAATCTTAAATATAGGTTAATTTTCTGTGCACCAAAGTTTTCAATCTTGTTGGGTTCGTGTATGTATCTAATATCAAAGGTTATGGCTAGCATAAATGTTGTTTTCAATATTGTTTTGTGCAGTTGTTGCTACTTCGCTGACAAGTCAAAAACTCTGGAGGATGCTGAAGAAGCAATGCTGGAACACTACTGTGAGAGGTCACAGTTAAAAGATGGTCATGCTGTTCTTGATGTTGGATGTGGCTGGGGATCACTATCTTTATACATCGCAAATAAGTATAGAAACTGCAAGGTTACAGGGATTTGTAATTCAACAACCCAGAAAGCATTTATTGAGAAGCAGTGTGGGTATGCCACTCTAACCAACCATATGCCTTATGATGACCACACACACAGATGCAAACCTTAGATTCTTTTGGATTTAATACTCTGTATTTTGCTTAAGCAATTACCTTAGGTTCTAAATCATTCCAGCTGTCTTCTGTAGGGATCTTCAGCTGCAAAATTTGGAGATCATTGTTGCAGATATTAGCACATTTGAAATGGAAACTTCCTATGACCGAGTATTTTCCATCGAGATGTTTGAGGTAACTTCTTTCTCAAGCCGCTTTCAAATGCCATTGTCACAATGTTTTTGTTGAGAAATGATTCAAGAACTAGTTTTACCCATTGACACAGCATATGAAGAATTATAAGGATCTTCTGAAGAAGATATCCAAGTGGATGAAACAGGACAGCCTTCTCTTTGTTCACTATTTTTGCCACAAAGCATTTGCCTACCACTTTGAGGTACATTGATTTTACTCTGTTTAAAACTTTAGACAGCCATTGGTGTACATTGCCACTTCTGGTTTTGGCTTTGCTTAAGATGTAGTGGTAATGATACTGTTTGGCCACTTTTTTGAGTAGGACATAAATGAAGATGACTGGATTACTAGATACTTCTTTTCTGGAGGAACAATGCCTTCAGCAAATCTGCTTCTTTATTTTCAGGTGAGATTCGTTTACATTGCCCTCTCAAACTAGTTATAATTGTTCCTCTGATATTATTGCAATGTCTTAAAAAATGGCCATAAGCTGTACTCAGTGTGTGACAATGAATGAATCCAGGCTATTACATGTAAGAAGTCAAGAGTTCTGGGCGTGCAAGGGGGGTTGGTGTTCTAATGAGGGGAGGGGGGCTTACGGGGTAGGGTTGTGGAAGTATATAAGGCAAGGGTGGGGGGATTACTTGAGTAACACTGGGCTGTGTTTGGGGGATGGCAACAGAATTAGCTTTTGGGAGGATGTGTGGGTGGGAGATTTGGCTCTTAAGGATGCTTATCCTAATATTTTCAGAATTGCTCGAGATAAGGAGGTTATGGTGGCTGATGTGAGGGCAGTTAGTCAAGGTTCACAGGTGTGGAATATCAACCTCACTAGGGAGGTACAAGATTGGGAAGTGAGTGTGCTGGAGGAGTTCTTTAACTTGCTGTACAACATCACTCTTGGGGTTCCAGCTGAAGACACGATGGAATGGAGACCTTCTAAGAAAAGGAAATTCTTGGTTTGCTCTTTTTATGATATACTTTCAGCTCAAACTAGGCCTAATTTCCCTTGGAAGAACATATGGAGGAGTAAAGCGCCTCCCAAGGCTGCTTACTGGTGTTGTATGTGCAGAAATAGTGGGAAATCGGTAGACCATTTACTACTACACTGTAATTTTGCAAGGGACATAGGGAATTATTTCTTCAGCAGTATGGGACTAGCTTGGCTAATGCCGGGAAGGGTGGTGGAACTACTAGCTAGCTGGAGAGGGATCGCAGGGACACCACATATTGTAGCAGTATGGAAGATGGTTCCTATTTGTATTTTCTGGTGTATTTGGAGAGAACAGAATGATAAACTTTTTGAGGATCATGAACGTTCCTAGGAGGATTTTAGGAGATTTTTTTGGAAGACTTTATTTATGTGGGCCATTGCTCTAGAGTTAAATGGTCACAGCTTCCACAACTTTCTTGTAACGGTTTCTAGTTCTTAATTTGGTGTACTCATATGTATACTTCCGTTGTACTTGGGTTATGCCTATCGTTATCAATACAACTACTTATTACTTATCAAAAAAAAAAAAAAAGAAGTCAAGAGTTCTGTTATGTGATCATATTCAAACCAAGGAGGTAGTTTAGAGTTGGTTTCACTTATCAATGGCTTCTTGGTAATGGTTTACATGCAGGACGATGTGTCTGTTGTTGATCATTGGCTTGTGAATGGGAAGCACTATGCACAGACAAGGTAAGGGTGTTTCTGTTTATGGTCTATATATTTTCTATCCCAGACCATAACTAGAAAAACAAATTAAGAACTCTTTTTTTTTTTCCTTTGCAGTGAAGAGTGGCTTAAAAGAATGGACAAGAACTCAACTTCCATAAAGCCGATAATGGAATCAACATACGGCAAGGATTCTGCTGTCAAGTGGACTGTCTACTGGAGAACATTCTTCATTGCTGTCGCAGAACTCTTTGGGTACAATAATGGAGAAGAATGGATGGTTGCACTTTACTTATTCAAAAAGAAATAAAAAACCAGAAGCCAAAGCTCCTTAGTCCTTCCAGTTGATTTACTTCTCCTAATCACTGTTTGCCTAGTGCTCAAACTTGGCAACTGACGCCACAAATAAAATAAATAAAAAACCACGTTTCTCGCAATTGTTCTGATTATGTATGACTTGCTTTACGCAAAAATAAAGAGACTAGTGCATGTTCGGGATTGCAGTCGGAAATAGAGCTTATAACTTTAAAGTTTATAGCTTATAGTTTAAGTAATAAGTTCTACTATAAAAAATGTATTTACTATTTTGTAATTATATGTTTAAAATACTTTCATGTTATATTTGTTTGGAAATAATTTTAAAAAAGTGATTTCTGAGATAAAAATGACGTAAAAGATCATTTGATTTTTTTAAAGAATATAGTCATATTCCTGAAAGTTTGAAAGTTATAATTATCTTTAAATTATATGGATATTTTTGTTCATTGATAGTGTTTTTAAAATTAGAACTACATTCTGTATTATTTGAAAAATGACATTTGAGATAAAACATCAAAATCAAACGTTCTTTTTTAATTTATTTGAGAATAAAGTATTTTAATATGTAACAACCAGATGCTAGAGGCTGGGCAGCTGCTATATATTGTACTTTGCAGGATAAATTTTGATCGAACCACTTGCTTGTTGCGTCATGAACTTGTAAATCATTATACAGGTTTGGTTAGATTGTAGTCTTGTCTAGGAAATTGCAACTGCATGTTAAAGGTGTTAGTAGTAGTTGCTAGTAATGCTCTGTCTTTCCCACCACAAGGTCTTTTACAAACTTGAAGTCCTTGTCTGATCTTCCACCAGTACAAGTGCATGACTGACCATATATGTACGTAGTTGGCAGTTAGAGCTGCATTTCTCGTGTCACATCCGGTGACTTTTATCATTTGTAATCTTCTATGGCCTGATTGGAGCTCTCTGTCTGCATTAATCCATTGTGACAAGCCCTGAAGTTGTCTTGCAAAGTTTGTGCATAAAAAGTCATTGGACCATGATCATGATGAATTGCCTTGCCCCCCTTTAAATGAAGTATGAACACCTTGTTGCCATTCTTATTTCTAGAAGCATTACCATACTTGATCAATTTTTGTCAGATTATAATTAGAGAATTCAGCATAAATTCACAATACAATGATAGTCAATTAGTAATCAAAGTGATGCCTTTTTTGTCCAGGCAAATGAACAAGCTTATGGATATTGTAGAGATGAAAGATCAAGAGATGAAACCTTGGCTCTTTTGAGTGTGGGTTGACTTTGGTTTCTCCAATCGAGTTTTCATAAAAGTCAATGAAGCCTTTCATTCAACATTATGTTGTATAAGCTAAAGGCCTGTGACCCGATTGACATAAACCCTCAGCCTTTAAAATAGAGGTTTTGGGTTCGAAACCTCCCTCCCCAAATGTATCAAAAAACATTATGTTGTATAATGTCGAGGTTTGTTACGAGTAACTCTTTTGATCATGAACCAACTCTTTTTCATTTTTGATGGCCTTTCCCATTATTGATTGCAAGCCATAATTTTTCCAATTCTACACACTCATCCTGTTCACAAACCCAGAGATTGACTAATTAGATTTAAACGTTAGTTGGGGTTCCACTCTCTAATGTTGATGTGTTATCATGTTATGTTCCAAAATCACTTCAATAATGCGTTTTGATGAGTGGTAGAATGATTTCGAAATCCCTATTTGATCTACTGAGGTTCCACATGTTTCAGAGGAAAAGTTTGCATCATTATAGAGTCTATATGCTATTTGCAGAAGTAGATCGCTTTTGGAAGTTCTCATCATGTCAGCGTGGTAGGATATTATTTCATCCGGCTTCAATGTGGGTTTTGCCACTTCTGCCTGAAATTAAGAGTGGAATACATATTTATCACAAAAAAAAAAAAAAAAAAATGTCCTAGCAAAGAAAAAGAAAAAAGAAATGCAAATATAAAGACGCAAAGAGAGTTTGTGCCACAAAAAGGTCTCTGAAGCATCATTTTCCCTCATTTTTCTTTTATTATGTGTGGGCACCAGGAATGCCGAATGGAGGCAAAGATTCTGTGTTCATTAATGCGAAGATGGAGCCACTACAATACAAAAAATGGTTTTTTCTGACTAATTTATCGCGACCAAAAGATTATTCACAATCAATTTTCTCGTGGAAGACTGTTAATGTTTCTAGAAACCAAAGTTTTTAAACTTCTAAGTTGTAAACCGTCGACTATTTTGGTATTTAAAGTATTTGACTGCTCATGCATTTTGGGGGGAAAAAAACTCTTCGTCGCTGCCTAAATTAATTAATTAGAGAAATCCGATATATAGATATATATATTTATATATATATATAAGTTTTACATCGCACAATTCCACTTTATTGACATTTACAATTTTTCATTTTTGTCTTTCTGTATTGATTTTAATGCTTAAATATGTATGTTTAAATAGAAAAAAAAATCGAAGAAAAATTCTATTCATCATTCTCATACACCACATTTTTTTTTTATCAAATGTGTGGTATATAGATGATGAGTAAAAAAATTCAATAAGTTTAAGAAGAATAAAATCAAAAACAATTTTTAAAAAATTAAAAAAAAATATGGTGAATGGAGATGATGAGTAGCAAAGCTCTAAATAGAATGACAAAAATGACAGATCACATATTGATTAAGTGGTGGTGTGTGGTATAAGACTTCCTTATAACATTAATTCTCAATTAATTATTTGCAGCACTACGCGGGTGCATGCATAGAATTATATACTTCAAATTAAGTTGAAAATTTTTCGGAGAAGTCAATGTTATCATCCTCATGGCTTTCTTCGATAACGACTCCATAATTTTAAGTTTTCCTATATCTTTTTTGTCAGTTATGTGAAATTTATATCCACGCACCAAACATCCTGAGTATTGGATGGCCCGCCTCGATGGACCGCGTACCAAAACATACAATTCTGATGAGATTTATTCTGAATTGTCACCATATTTTGACACAATCTATATCAATAAATATTATAATAGTTATATCAATTTTAGATACAACCTACGTCAATAAATATTATAATAGTTATATTAATAAACAAAACAAGGCCAGGGGCATAACAAGGAATATGACAAGTGCATGAGTTGATTAATTCCTTGTTTTGTGCACCATCTGATCTGAAAAAGGTCGATCCATCGATCGCACGTACGTGTTGAGGACATCTCTAGCCTAGCCTACATGTGCACCATCTGATCTGAAATTGCAAGCTGTGCTAATCTACAAGCTGACTGAACAAGTACTGGTCATGACTGAATTCAACAAGTGTGTAAACCTCACTTTCTGCTCAGACTACGCATCAATAGAAGTTCTACATTGTTATTGGAGCAGCATGCTTCTTCGTAACCAAAACACCATTTAGTAAGTATTTGCAACTAATTTCTTTTTAATGAGAGAACCAATCCTTTGATGTAGTGAGAAGTCCCATCCTATAAAATTGAGAGTGAAATTAAGATTTTATCATCATGAATCTCTATATGAGTGAGCAGCGAACGGACATTACGTTTGAATGTTGAACTGAGTTAAGTTGAGATGATAAAATATTGTTAGAATATTATTTTTTAATATTATTATTATTTTGAGATTTGAAAAAGTTGAATTGTTTATTATATTTTATGTTGAAATTTAAAAAAATTGTAATAATGAGTTGAGATGAATTTAAGAACCAAACGAAGGCCAATATTCTTACCTGTAAAGTGAAGGCCGTAGCAATTATTGATAGAGCAAGAGAGCATGTCTCAAGAATATTGAAATCAAGATCCATCTTAATTCCCATAATCCAATATTCTACAACCACGCATAATGGAACCTGAAATATTAATTAGGCCATTAATGTACTTTTAGTATAAAGTAGTTTATTTTCAAAACTTGGCAAATTAAGAAAGCTTTTTCAAATTCTCACCACAAACATTGCAATTTGAGTTGCAGACCCTAAAGCAACACCTACAGCTATATCCTGCAATGTTATAATATACCCATATAAAAAAATAAAAAAAAAAAGGTTAAATCCTGCAAACATTAATGTGCCCAGAATTTAATTCCCTTATAATCTTCTTATTACCAAATAAATTAATTGTCAAGACAGAAAAGCACTAGAACCATATATATAATTGCTAGCACTCACCAACTTGTTCTCAAAAGCAAATATGATTGCTCCTGCATGCTCTGCTGCATTTCCAACAATTGGTAACAAGATTATGCTAAGGAAGCTGACAGACAAACCCCAAGAATCTTATGCATCCTGAAATCAGGGGTACTAGCAATTATTGTTTGCTTAATGTCAATTATATAAATAGAAGTTACGATACGTATACGTCAATCATCCATACAGAATCGTCCGGAAATTGCGGAAAATACGAAGCTTCGCGGAAACTGCATGCGTACGTACACATATATATATGCATGTGGGGGCAGCAAAAATTTGGAGGTTGAAATATGGTGATCATGGCTAGATGCATGTCAATCTAGCCAGATTGGGATGGGGCTGTATATCCATCATCCATGTGGGTTGGTTTTGGATCACTCGCGCTCGAGTAATAATGTACTGAGATATACATGAAGGAGCTATATATCTCACTGATCTTAAGGCTATCTTGGTGGTGGGGATAAGCATGGGGCGGGGTTATCAGACATGCATGCATTCCGGCAAATATTAATGATGATGATGTGGACCACAACAAATTACTTATAATGTTACATATATATTTAATTTGTGTGGCGGCTTTACAAATCTCATGCGAGCCTAGCTAACTCCCATAATGTCTTGATCATGACACAGAAGCATAATCAAAATCGCTTATGACCAACAAGCTAATTAGTGTCATCGCTTCCACATATCCTTGTTACTAAACAAATTGATGATGAAAACCAACAAAATTGCACCGAAAGTACTATGTCGGCCAGATTAATGGACGTTGTAAACTAATTGTCATGGCGTAACCTCAAAGTATGGATATGGAAATTGGTCAGACCTTTGATTAGGCGAATTAAACATCGGTATTTCAACTTTTAAAAGGCCAAGTAAATGAAAAACTATGGCGTTGCATGCCCATGATTGATGCATTCACTACAAGAATTATGGCATTTCGCCATGAATTCTTTTTTCAAGACGCACGCTCGTGGCAAATAAGTACCGAATGGCACGAAAACCATTCGTGAGAAATAAAAAAAGTCTATTCCCACGAAATTTTTTCAGCCAGTGAAACTTTGTGGGGAAAAGATCTTTTTGCGGCGAAATATGACTTATTGCGGAGAATTTTTATCGCCGCAAATAGTTTGGCCAGATATTTAATGGGTCCATGGGTTATAAGTTTTTTGCGACGAAGTTGTCAACTTTTTGAGGCGATATTTTGTCGCCGCAAAGAAATTTACCTGAATTAGGTAAGACATTATGGGTTATTTGGTTTTCGCGGCGAGACTAGTATTATTGCGGCGATTTTTCTTCGCCGCAAAAGGTAATAAAATATATACCCCGGCCCCTTTACCCTTTCCCCTTTCCCCTTTACCCTTTCTTCCCCGATCCCTCCAACCCCGCATCGCTCTCTTCTCTCTTTCTCTCTCTCTCTCTCTCCCGGCGATTGCTAGCCACCACCACACCTCTCTCTCCCTGCAACTACGATCAAGCCTCTCCCCCTGCCACGAGACCCATCCCAGTCGTCTAGAGCCAGTCCCACCCGCCCTACATCGCGACCTCACCCTGGGAACCGCCCTTCCCCAACTACCTCCGCCTGCCCAAGTCCATTACACGCATTTTCTGGGAACACGGTGAGCCTCTCCGTCTTCTCCCTTCCTCTTCTCTCTGTGTAATTTCTGATGGCACCGTTGCTCTGTTTTGGCAAGATACGGTTTGATTGTGTAATTTCTGATGATGTGAATCTGTGAAATTTATTTGGATTTTATTGTGTAGTGTGTAATCTAATGTGATGATATGATGTGAATCTGTGAAGCTTGTGTAAATTCTATTGTGTAATGTGTAATCTGTGTAATTTGTGGCACTTTATACATGATAATTTGATAGACTGGATTAGAGAAAATGCCTTTAAAAAGAAAACTCAACATACCATGTTTTGATCTGATTGAGCAAGCAATTAAACATGAATAGAAAAGCAAGTAAACACCAGAAGTAATTAAACATGAATAGAAAAGCAATTAAACATTAAACTGCATTAATTTTCCCAAGGATTTTCCACAAGCAATTATCTTTGCTTGTAAAGCCATGAACAGACCTGATTGAGCAAACATTTTATAGAACTATCATCTCTTGGTACAGTTTCTAGCTAGCTAGCTAGAACTCGGTGATATTCCCACCTGCATATACATGGTGAACAGGGATTGGCAATTGGGTTGGATTTTTTATTTTTAAATATTATATATTAAGCTAGCCAGCCAACATATGTACTTGGAGAATGTCATATTATTATTGAAACTTTTTTAGAGTTTCATAAATAGGTATAGGGAAGTAATTATCTCCTTTTGATGATTTCAAAGGACTCAATCATTTTCACTTGTGATCGAGAGGATCGATCAGGCCAGACTCTACAGCCCAGCATCCATAATTCAAAATACCACTCCATAAATAGTTATATATATTTATATATATTCTACAATTTTACAGCAATATTCATAATAATATTAGATAGATATTCACACCTACAGTGCTGATTTTGTGGGGGCACACATGCACTCAATTAATCCTTGCCCATTTTAGAGTCTTTTCCAACCTTCTTTCATCTTTAGTTAAGAGCCACATCGTTTCTATTAATTGTTAATTAGTTGTCATAATCACAGGTTACATTAATGCCATTCTATTTCATCTGATTGGAGCATTAATGTGGGGATTATGGGTCAGGCTATAACATATATGGTTATAAATTACATATGATTTTATTTCCAATTAATATTAATGCTTATGATCAAGGATTACATTCATGAACTCTTATTTTTCTTATCTTTATTATCTGTACAAAAATTCTTAGTACATGAGCTGTATTCCCCTTGTCATAAGAATTGAACACTTTAGTTATCATTTATGACTAGCCAAAAAGGAATTAGAAGACACAAGGTTTAGGTGTTTTCCCCCTAACTTTTTCATCTATATTTTTGGGAAGATCGAGTGGATTCAAATTAGAGTTGGCAATGGTGAGCAGCAGGAGCAGCTTGCTTTTTTCTTCGATAGCTATATTAAAGTGTCATTAATCCACTTCTAACATTAGACTTACAATTTAGATAATTTTCAGTATATAAAGAAAATGTACAATCTGATCATAATATTATCCCACCATTATCATATTCATTAATGTGATCATGGTGTTTAATAACTTTCAAATGATTAATTAATCCTTGTTTGTTTTTAAGTCAAAATCCAATTAAATGCTGACTTATATAAGACAAGGTGAGATTATTGTCTTGATATATATATCTCTATAATATATCTATATATATATATATAGTGGTGTAGTACAATCTAGCTACGAACTACTTAATAAATACCTTTTTAGATAAAATTTTACTCCAAGCATGTTATAATAACAGATTGTTGTCCAGTTTCTGATGCTTGTGTAGATTGTTCTTTCCCTCTATTGAAAATCATACTATTTCGCTTGTGGGTTAGATGGTAGATACTTCGTACACCCACCAGTTTTGACATCTGGACATATTACCCAATGAAGGAACTATCTCAAGCAATATTCCTGTTTCTATTTTCCTTCAGTATCATTATATTCCTTGTTCTACTGCAGCCCTTCGATGGTGAGGGATTTCATTCAATATGATGTTATATTACTGGCATGTATTGTGCCAAGTATAAGAGCATACATGCATAGTCCTAGTAGACATTGAATTTTACAACTTAGGCTGTCTCTTGGTTACCATAATGGATTGAAATATTTTTCCTTTCCTGCTGTCCCTACAAAATGATGAGGGATCATTTATGGATATCCACTACATATTTCTGTTTATGGATTAAAAATAAATAAATAATCCATGTTGTTTAAATATGTAAGTCTTCTTTAATACTACCTCATAGTACATAAAGAACATTGTCTTGATGGTTATGTTTCCATGGTAATTATGCCCTGATGTTTGAAGAAACTTATAAGCAACAAGGCATATGGCTCAGAAAATAGGTACTTGGAGTGTTGTGGTAGTTTGACCTAGAGTACCACAAGTATATTCCAAGTGAATAACTTTTTCAGTTTGCATGGCCAGAATTAACTTGAGTATAAAGATAAAACAAAAAGTGTGTCATATTGGTCACACATTAAATAAGAGGTAACTTGTTGTGTATTATGTTATCATAATTCAACCTTTACCAGTTCTCTTTGCTTTAACTTGGTTAAGTTTACTGTGACAGCAGCCCATATTCAAGAACATATGAACACTATCGAAGTGTTCCATTTCAGAAGTGATGGTGAAGTAAAAGCTAATTTATCTTGTTTCACAATGTTTCAGGAGCAATCTAGAAGAAATACTACTAATAGGAAAAGACAAAAAGTTAAACATACTGGTGGGAGGAAATCATTTGTTAGGCTTATGGAAGAGAAGGTAAGACATGTAGTGTGCAGTAAAATAAATGTGTTTTAATCAAAGTGGAGTTTGATAGTTACATTTTACAATAATTTTCTGTGAAGAGCGAGGAGGCACCAAATATGATTGCCTTTTATAAAGAAACGCACTGGTCTAAGCAGAAGGAGAAATTCATAAATGCAGCAAGTGAACACAATTATGTGAGTTTTTTAAATAAAATTTACTTGTTCTTAGTTTCAGACCAATTTTTAATGGTATATATATCCACTTCTAAGGACTAATGTTCAATATTGTCTTGATATTCAGAATCAAATGCTAGAGAGGTTGAATGAGATGGAGTCTGAGGAGGCTGCTGATGTTACAACTGTGGCTGCCTCTGTTTTCAAGGAGGTCTTAGGGTTCAAATCGGGATATGCACAAGGGATGGGGCACTCTATGATTCCTGAGCCCTCTCCATCACTGCAAAAAAACAAGGCATTTGTGCTATTGGCGGAGGAAAATGAACGAAACAAGACTTCTGCAGACATTTATAAGACTAAACTAGAGTCACTTTTAAGTGATATGGCTGCTTTGAAAGAACAATTTTCTGAGCATGACAAACAATTGAACATGATAACATCACAGTTGCCTTCAAGTAGGGAGTCTCAAGAAGAGACTCAGGGAGATGCTTAGGCATCTACAAACCTAAAGTTTTTTGGGAGTGTGGGGCTTTTGTGTTTTGTATTCCCCAATGCACATGACAGTGTGACAAATGTGTTGAGATTTTGATGTTCCCTGTGGGAAGGGTAGGGGGTGTTATATTGAGGCAAAAGTGGCAGGTGGTTGTATAGCATATATTAGTTTGTTTTGTGAATGTATAACTTGGTATCAGCATGGAAGTAGTTACAATAGTTTGGTGCTGGTATAGTGCAGGTAATGGTGTTTGTGATGATGTGAGTTATCTTCTTAGATAAAATCCTTTCACCAGATTTTGTGAAAGTACTTATATAATTATTTGGGTGAGCACAGCTGGGTCAAACTTACAATAATTTTTGTTGTAGGGATACACCAGATGCATGTAGGTAGCTATTTTCAGCAAGGGTTAAGGCAAGGAAAAAAGCAGAGGGATGGAACTACATTGTGTTAGCCCAGATGGAGAGAGTTGGCAACCACCAACAGAAGTGTAAAATGTAATTGAATAGAGGTAAGTTACCGGTATTCCCAATGTTACTTTGATTTAAAATTTCCCCAATTGCGGTGCATAGTTCGTATTGGTGGACTGTAATGCATCTAGGTGATTTTAAAAATGGATTGTTTTGCAGTATAAATAAGTTGGTACTGGCTGATGTATAACTACACTTCTTGCAAATTAACAAAACTGATTGATGTTGGTTATGTAACTGGCATTTCATGAATTAAACTATGATGCCACATATTATATTTAAAGTGTTAATAGCCAAGTATACTTGCCCCCATTGGTTTTGCATCAAATCTAAAGGATCTGTTGCTGTGCAGATTTCACTCCAGTATTATTTATGTCTATTCAAAATACTAATAGAGTGATGGTTGGACTTATGGGAGCTTTAACTTGATAGTATACTTATGTAATATTAAACACATGGTTTGAGAAAGCCCCCAATGAGAATATTAAAGCAATAGACCAATAGTATAACTTGTAGTGAGTTCTTCCTCCTAGCTAGAAGACGTTAGAAACGAGAGGAAACAAAAAATAAAATATCTTACATCCCTAATAGTAATTTGTAGTCCACTAGTTTCCATATCTTTTATGGCTTAAAGTCATTGTATTGTCATCCAATATATCGAATATCCTATTATCTTTAACCATCCCAGTGGACGCTGCAACAGGAACCGGAATGGCCCTACCATAGTTTGACGTACTTGCCATTATATATATGAAATTGGGAATTTGACAACTTATATGTACCTATACTAATTAATGCAATCTGCATCATATGTTTTATTTAAGATTCTACTTTTGGCTGGTGACTTATCAATACTTTATAATGCTTGTGCAATCCAGTAAAAATTATAGTTTCTCTAATATTATAGTTTGGTTGAAAATATTGGGTCTGGGTCATTTTCAATATAGCATTTTGTAAGCTCTTTAGAAGTTCGGTTCATGTTTTATATAGTAATAATTTGGAGCATGAGCTGTATGACTCTATTTACTGTAATAGGAATTGAAACAATGTCATGAATTAAGATATTAACTGTATATTAAATGACCAGAATATTGAGCCATATACTTGTTATTTGAAAAACCAATTTGCTGGTTGGATATTGACCTCCTCATCGTGAGTTTGTCTGTGGCTGAAAATGCTCAGTACTATAACTTGGAGATTTATGCCATGAAATATGTGTACACAGATATTTTTAGCAACAATAATAGTATGAAAGCCTATTACTACTGAGGCACACCTTGCTTTCATGGACTAACATCTTTGTGCTTTATTTTCAGATCTCATGTGTGGATGAAGAGGAAGCTTACGGTGGTCATCTGGGCAGATCAAAGGTAGCTGAAGCAAAAATTCAATGAAGTTGTGTTTAATGTGGAGTTAAGTTGTAGTATCATATATGCATACAATGACCCTCCTGCCATTCCCACTCAACATACATTAATCATGTATTTCCATGGTCTTAATTGAACAATGGTCCTGATTGGAAATTGTTATAATATATTGATGATATATAATTATGTTATAGTTCCTTGTGAAATGTTTATTGCAGTATGTTACATAGCAGATTGAGTTGGATAGTTAGAAGTTGTCATAATTTGAGTGTTTACATAGATTATTGTTGTCTAGAATATTCTGTTTGCAAAATAGATTTGATTCTCGTGTATATATAGGTGATCTTTAGTGAAAATGCAAAGCTTGATTGCATTGATCATATGAGAATATTTATGGAAAAAGTATTGATTGGTTAACAATTTGTGAGAAATGTCACAAATTTAGGCTATTGTTTACGCACGATAATAGTAAAAATATATATATCAATAAATAAATTCTAAAAAAAAAAAAAAAACCCCTTTTCCCCACAACTTGTATATTGTAGGTAAAAAATAGTAGTTACACGCAACCATCAAAATTGTTTGCTACAAGATTTATTCGTGGATATTAAAGTATCATACCCACGGAAGTGTCCGTGGGAAAAATATAAATAGGTAAGAACACTACAAATTATTTTCTACAAGATAAGCTCATGGTAATTAATTATTACCTACGGATCAACTAGTTCGTGGGAAAAAAATCATTAAAGATATGTGAAAAACTATTACCTACGGGATGTTATCATGGAGAATACGATATTTGCTATAGAAGCCTCGGTGGGGACAAGTTTGGTCATACATTTATTCATGAAACAAACCGGTGGAGAAAGAGTTTTCCCCGCGACATAATCTCGTGGGGAGTACTTATACCAACAAGAATAACTTGTGGAAAATACAGCTTTCCCACCACATAATCGCGTGAGTAGTACTAACACCCACGACAAAAACTCGTGGGAATTGAACATTTTTCACGATCATCGATTAAGTTGAACGTCGTAATTGTGATGAGCCACTAAGAATTTGCCGCGAGAAGGGTCGTGGGAAAATAGGTTTATTGGCCACGACTTAAACCTTTCGTAGGATATAGTACTTTTTCCGGCGAATTTTATCCCACGAGCTTCCCACGAATAAATTTTGTGGGAAAAGTGTTTTTTTCACAAAATGACTGCTTTTTGCCACAAAAATCACTCATGGGAAAAACCAGTATTTCTTGTAGTGATTAATGCATGGTACTGACAAGCATATACCTGTTATCAGGGGTGGAACCACGTTGGTGGTTGGGGGGCTAGTGCCCCTCCAAAAGTTTTCAAAAATATGTTTTAGTATATGGTTTTTTTTTAAAATATTCTAATATAAAGATAATTTGCCCCCCCAAACATTTTAAAAAATCTCATTTAATACTTAATTGTTTAGGTTTCTTTTAGTTTTTTAATAATTTTTTCATAATTACACCTATTTTTTTGTCATTAATAAAATCTCACATTCTCATTTTTTTTTTTACATTTCATAAGAGGTAATAAAATATCTTGATCTCTTTTTATAAACTATTTGGGAAATTTACAACCTCATTTTTTCTATTTATTTACACTTTTCCTTTTAAGTCTTCCACTAGCTAGCTTGTTTGGATAGTTTTGTTAGTAAGTACATATATACTACCATCAAGTTAACAATTAGGAGTGAATGCAACAAATCTCGCATTGCTATTTCTATCTATATTATAGAGACTCAATATTTAATCTTAGATTCAACAAAAAAGTTTATCTTTGTTTACTTAATTTTTATCATTTGCTTCAAAAAATCTTACATGACTATTTCTATCTTAATTTTTATTTTTCACTTAAGTTCAATGGAGCTCAAGTGAGAGGTTTAGATGGGTGGCTTTAATAATTTAGTTTGTCCCTAGCCTATATAACAACCTTATATGGTTAATGTTAAATATCGGTGATACACTTTCCTATCTTAAATGTCGGTTACTGTTCATCCATACATACGACACACTTTGCATGATAATCGCCCCCCCAATCACCAAATCGTAGTTCTGTCCCTGCCTGTTATATGATTGCATGTACATAGAGAAGGGAGATCCTTCTTGAAATATAACAACTAGCAGACAGAAAACACAAGAAGAAAATATCTCCAACACTAGCTACTTGTCGATTTCCAAATTGACCAAAAAATGTGGAAAAATCAACATATTAATTCCGCCAAAGACTATCGACCCAACCAAGAGATCGACTCGAAAAAAGGCCAGGGGATGGGGCCATCATATATTGCGCGTACCAATTAAATAAGTATATACTTGGTACTCAATCATTCATAATTATTTAAAAATATATATATATATATATAACCTTAAAAGGATCATCAAATATAAGCATGCAGTTACCATACCCGAAAGGCGTAAGCACCAATACCTTTCGTGAGCGTGGAAAGCTCAAAAGACTTCTGTTGCCAAATTCACATCCATAGGGAAATTTGGAGTGGCAATTATATTTATAGACACCCACACCCAATGCTGTATGATCTACTTCTACAGTTCTATTATGACGAAGCTTCTTTGTATTTTCCTTACCTTGGAACGTAGTGTTTTCATGTCACAATTTTTCTTGGGGGAAAGCAATAATTAATGTGCCTTTCAAACAATATTGGGCTAATAATTAATTACTGTAACCGGAAGGTGATGATATATAAGGCTCATGATCACTGCAAGTTAATTAATTTCTTTCGACAGATGATCATTAATTTCCTAGCTCCTAAACAATAATGCCATCAATTTTGTCCTTCGACCAACGTTAATGGAGAACATATTATATAGAGATAACCGTCTGGTTTTTGTATGGACCCGCGCGCGAAGTTTCCACGAATGTTCCCCCATGCATATCACAGTACGGAGGTGAGTTGAATGCTTTCTCTCTCTGATAAAACCACTTGGAGAGAGAGAGATAACTTGGAGGCTCTCCAAGTTATCTCTCTCTCGCTTCAATTGATACAAGTGTTTTACATGTACTTATACAGAAAGGAAACTGGTAACAGAATAAAAAATAATTGTCAAGGCTCATTCTCTATTTTGCCATTTTCATATTTTGACTTTAATTCCATATCTTCTATTTTTGAGGCTATACTCCAACACCCCCCTCAAGATGAACATGAATATTAAGGATGTTCATCTTGCGAAGAGTATGATGAAAAGGTAAAGAACCAAGTGGTTTTGTAAGGATGTCTGCCAATTGTAGTCGAGATGGAATGTAAATAATTTATGAGGTTTTGCTGCAACTTTTCACGAACTAAATGGCAGTCGATTTGAATATGTTTAGTTCTTTCATGCTAAACTAGATTTGAGGCTATGGACATTGCAGACTTGCTATCAATATACATCAAAGTTGGTTGAGAATGGGTAATTTGTAAATCCTACAGTGCATAAACCAACCATTGGACTTCACATGTTGTGGCTGCAAGGGCTCGATGTTCTGTTTCAACGGAGGATCGACTTATAGTTACTCGCTTTTTGGACTTCCATGAGATCAATGAGTCTTCCAAAAACACTGCAAACCATGTGACACTTCTCCTTGAACCAATGCACCCTGCCCAATCACTATCTGAAAATGCCTTGAGTTGCAATTTTGAGGATGCCGAGAAAAACAATCCCTGACCTGGAGTGGCTTTCAAGTACCTTAACACTTTAACTGCTTCTAGATAATGACTCACAGTAGGCTTAGCAAGGAATTGGCTGAGGACTTAAACTAAATATGCAAGGTCTGGTCTTGTAAGTGTTAAGTATAAGAGCCTCCCAATGAGTTTTCTGAGCTGATGGATCTTCATACAAATTAGAATCAGTAGCTGTGAGTTTTAAATTGGTCTCCATTGGAAAGGCAACAGGCTTTGTACCAATTCATGTTCCCATGTCTTGAAGAATATCCAATGCATATTTCCTTTGGCAAAGAGAAATGCCTGCTCTTGATCTTGTTATTTCCAAGACAAGGAAATATTTTAGTGGCCCCAAATCCTTTATAATGAATTGATCATGCAAAAAATCTTTTAGGAGTTGAATTTCCTATAAGCTATCACTAGCTAGCAACACATCATCAACATATACCACCAATGCCATGAAGGATGTTGTGGATTTCTTTATAAAAAGAGAGCAATCAGAGGTTCCTTGAGTGAAACCATAGATAATGAGGGTAGTGGACAGTTTTTTAAACCATTTTCTAGATGTCTGCTTGAGGCCATAAAGGTTTTTCAAAAGATGACAAACCTTATTTTCTGGATTAGGCATTCCAGGGGCCAGCTCCATGTAAACTTCTTTTTATAAATCACTATGTAAGAATGCGTTGTTTACATCCAATTGATGAAGATGCCAGTTCTTAATTGTAACTACAACAAATAATAGTATAATAGAAGTCACATTTGCCACAGGAGAAAAGGTATCAAAGAAATCTAAACCCTCTTGTTGATTATAGCCATTTGCCACTAATCTAGCCTTGTGCATTTCTATGCTTCCATCAGCTTTATATTTTACTCTGAATACCCATTTACAACCAATAGTCTGTTTATTTTTATGTAGAGTAACAAGGTTCCAAGTTATTTAACTCCAAAGCATCAATTTCATTTTTCATATATAGCTTTTTGACATTCAGGAAATTGTACAGCTTCTTTATAGGATTTAGGTTTTGGACAGTTAGAAATTGAAGCAAGAAAGGCTCTATGTGAATTAGATAGTCTACTGGCAGATAAGAAAGATGAGATAAGATATGGATTACCTTTAGAAGAAGTGAGAGATGTTGCATTTGAAGAAACATTGCTGCAATAGTAGTCTTGCAAAAAACTGGGTTTCTGTCTAACCAATTTATAGTAATAATAATTATACTTTATTATTACTATTGAGATCCATGACTTTATAACCTTTGATATTAGATGCAGGATATCCAAGGAAGACACATTTTGTAGCTCTTGGATTGATATATATCATCAAGGTTGGTTAATGATAGATTTCATGGTCATATATACTAAAGTGGTTTAATTTTCCTAAGAATAAAGTAAATCTCGGTAACATGATGGTTTTAATTGGCCGTAAGTACTTTAATTATGTCATGTCATTAATCTTGAATGTGTTTAATTATATATATATATGTGGTATTGATGTACGTAGCATGGAGGTAAATATATATGGATGATGTAAACTGGCCAGACACAATATTACGTAGCTAGCTAGCAGCTTGCATGCAGTAATAGTACTACTCATGGCGCGCATGGTTAAATATTGGCAGCATGCATATATGCATATTGCATAATGTGCATGGCTCCAGTTAAAAGGAACAGAACCATGGCCAGCAAATTATGAAGATTAAGCACGTGAACTTGTTTCCTTCCACAAATAAACTTATGTACATAAGTAGGTCGAGTAATTTGACTTTAAGACAAACCTCTATAACAATTTTTTATTGCACCCTAAATTTTAATCACAATGATCAAAAAACAATATTTTACGTTTTAGGAAAATAGTAAAATCCTAAAATATGTCGCAATTTATGATTGAAGGTGTAAAGCTTAATTTTAGAATAGATACTCTCATCCGAACTTAGATAAAAGTTTTTAAATATATGTTAAATCATTTATCCCAAAATGAAAAGATGTATAAGCTTAATTATTTTAATTATATTGTAGCACCTAATTCTTCTAACTGCATTAGATTTTGAAAAATTCTATTCATTATCTTCACATATCACACGCTACACTTTTTTCTTTCTTACCAAATGTAAATTCGTACGTAAGCAAGAAAACAAATTTTCTATCTTTTGTCGTGATGAGTTGTTCAATTATTATGATGGTGATGCTACAATTACACCCACATTGGGAAGCCACCGAAATTCTTCACCTATGTTCAAATTTCTTTTTCAAACATTTTTTTAAATTCTTTAGACATTTAAAAAAAATCACAAACTTATTTAAAAAAAAAAAAAACTTCTTTAAATATTAAATAAAATAAAAACATGGCTGTGTTCGCTGCAGATAATTGCATAAACCCGACAGGTAAAAATAAATGGCGGAAGAAAGTGTGAAAGTGCAAAGATGAGGAGGGTAGCTGCTCGGCTCAGTTTTTTTTTTTTTAGTAATAAAGAAAATGTTGTTTCATAATATTGTAAATTTTTTATTTTTTTTAAAAATATTTAAAAGTGTTAAAAAGATTATGTGAAAAAAATAATAAGTAACATTTTAAAAGGTCGGTTTGCATGCATATATATGTTGCTTTTTAAATAGCATGACCCTTTTCGTAAAACAAAAAATCTTTTAAACCTCCTACTATTCATCCACACTCCACACTCCACATTTTTTTTTTCTTTTATCAAATATTTTTTATATGAATAATGAATAAAAATTTTGAAATAGTTTAAAAAAATAAACTCAAAAAAAATTGAAAAAAATATTAAAAAATTTTAAAAAATGTGGAGTGTGAAGTGTGGGTGAATAGTATGAGGTTGTGTAGCAAAACCTTTCGTAAAAAGGCATAAGGCTGGAAACCTACTCCCAGGCTCCAGCGGGAAGATCAGTAGGTTTTTCCACTAGCGGTAGCTCTCCGCAGAAGAGTAGGTTTTTCCATATACAAAAGCATAATGGCAAAGCAGCAACTCTTGTGATCATCCTTAATTGATCTAAGAGCATCCAACTCATTGGTTTGGTCAAACGAGAGGGTTGGATAAAATTTATATAATTAATGTAAAAAATATTCTATATTGAATTAGATAAATTTAAAATAATTTAAATTTTTACTACAGTGGTTGGTCAAAGATGAAGAACTACAATTGATTCACCAAACATTAAAATATTAATTTCTCACTCTAAACAAATATTAAAATATTAGTTTCTTACTCTAAGTAAAAATACTATTTAGTTTGTAATTAATAAATTTAGATAGAATTGTAAATGAATTTAATCAAATATTTTTTGTTATTAACATTAAATAATTTTAAAAATATGATTTTTTTAATATTAATTTAATTAGAATATAATTATTAATAATATTTAATTGGTAGAATTATAAAATGTGATAAAAATAAATTAAATAAAAAAATTATTAAATTAATAATATTTTATTATTATATAAAAAATAAATAAATAATATGAGAATTAGATTTAAATAGAATAGATAAATATAAAAAATATGATATTAATTAAATTTTGAAGATAAATTTTATTAAGCCATGCTCTGACGCAGGATCCAAGTCCCATTGAACCCCGACACAACGAATCATGGTCGACATTCTCTGCTACATTCTCCGAGGATGTGTTTGGGCCCTTAAAAAGCTTAGAGCTTTAGGCTGGGTTTGTTTACATTAATCCCATCTTTTTTTAATTATTATAATTTTTTTAAATTTTTATATAAAAATATAATAAATAATTTAATATTTTAATTTCTAAAATAAAAATAATATTAAAAAATATATTATAATAATATTTTATTTAATTACTATTTAAAATATTTGGTATCATTTTATCTTTATATTCAAACGAAAGTCATTTCAGAAAGAAAAAGGACGAAAGAAAACGTATAAAAAACGTACACTTAACACCCACACGTAACGGTCGGCCAACCTACATACCTATTTTAGGAAATCAGTTAAATAGGCATTTTGGTCAACGGCATGTCAGCCTACCCCAGATAAAACAAATTGCCATAAGTCAATAGTTTCGTTTGTACAGACGTACGCAGCATCAGAAAGTGACAAATACCAGATCATCATAAGGTCAGAGTAATGATACACATAACACATTACATAACAAAATTATAAAAAGAAAGTTTTTATAAAATACTATTATTTTTATAAGATGATTTATAAAAATACTCCTATTTTATAGCATTATTGTACAATATATTGTACAAAGTATTGTGGGTAAATCATTTTTCTAAGGGTAATGCTAGGTATATGCTTGGATCCCGCTCATGTTCCGGTTTTTTTTTTTTTTTTTTTTCTGATTAAGAAAATATTATTTAATAATATTATAAATTTTTAAAAAAATATTAAAAAATAATGTGAATTTTTTTTTAAAATATATATCTTTTTTTCACATCATTTTTTTGATACTTTTAAATATTAAAAAAAACTAAAAACCCGTGGCAAGGCTGCCGACCTTCGTTATCGCTTATCGCAGGGAGCAGTCATTGTAGAGGGGAAAATGATAGCCTTGCTAAGGGTTTATCTCTGGTTTACAACGAAACTACGTGGCAGTTTGTGAATCAGACACATCATATATAAATAAATAAAAATTTGAAAATGCAAGATCTCTTTCATCTGAAGCCCAGTACCACTTGTACACCATTTTGCTGCCCTCCAACGTCATAGTCAGTTCAATTAATGAAAATGGTGAAAATGATTAAACTGTAGGTAGGTACGAATAGTATACTAGTGCAAAGGTATATCGATCTGGCCTTTAGAACTAATTGATCACTATTAATCAAAGATTCCTCCCTTGATCAGTAGCCTTTATAACTAATTATCAGTGCTCATAAACTGCCAAAAACATCGATCGATCACGCTCCATGCTCAATATATTCCATGGAATCAGCTTTTCTGCATCTTGGCTCAAATTCTTTCCACCCCACAAATTAAATTACCTAGCTAAATTATTTAATATGTGAATATATGTAAGAGTACCATAAAGTCAAAAAAGTATATTTATAGAATTTCTGGCCTTCTCAAGCAAGCAAACTATATTATATGGACGAAATCTCAAAACAAGCATTATTGTAATTATAGTTTGTAACCAATCAATTAACAGCTAAATATATATATGTCAAGGACCAGTAGCTAGAACCCAAGCTTACGGCACAACCTAGCATGCATGTTTTATGGAGCTTAAATATTTGTAATAATTTTTTTTTTTTAAGAAGAGGACGGTACGCTCCAATTTTACTCATAGTACTCCTCACTTATAGTAGAGGAAAACCGTGGGTACATTTTGATACTGGGAGGTTACACATATTTAGACCCAATACTAATTAAAAAGATCAACACTAGAGGCAGCAGCTGTGGCTATGGTAACAATGAGGCACCCGACACTGAGGATTTGAAGGCAAATCCATCCTTTGCTCCACTTTTGTATCTTTTCTTGCACCATATACATCTCCACTGGGAAGTAAACTGCGATAGGCCAAAAGGCCAAAATCTGAAAGATTTTAAGCAGGTCGAGGTAGATTGTTACAAACATTGATAACACAGTGGTTGTGATCACGAAAAGTGTCCTCCAAACCAGTCGAAAGAGGTTGAGTTTGTAGGGACCAAAATGCCTGCAGCCGGTCGGGATTTTAATGTCTTTGGTGATGAATTCATTATCCGGGAATCTATTTGCTAGGGTTTCCTCAACCATGACCAAACTGGGTAGCAAATAGATCTGGTATCCTCCAGCGAATTGGATTACAATCATGGCAGCACTTGCTATCATGTCAAGCAGCCAATATGGTTTATAGAAGCCATGGAGGAGGAATACAGGCCGAGAGTTATTTCCAAAAGCAGCAAAATGCAAGCAGCCATGAAGCATGGAGACAAAGGTTGTGAGTATAAGGCTAAGTCCAATGGCCTTTTTCATTGTCTCAGCTTCTGATGGTGGGGATTTAACTGTATCCTGTTTTACAAGATTTAGTTAATTAGTTGATCAACATGATATATATAATTAATCATACAAATAAAAAAAAAAAGATATGAATTCATGATGATATACGTACTTTGGACATGATATATATTATGGCACAACTTTTCCATCGCTTCTAGATGGCCGGCTCTTTCCCGTCTTTATTTTATTTTTTTAAGTTTTCCACTCGTGCGGCACGAGCTAGGGTGGTCAAGGAGTCAAACATGCATTGAGTAGGTGCTCATAATAATCTGATTTGTTTAGCCATCAATTTAATGGAACCGTTGATTCAGGATATATATGTTTTAGTACAAAAGATATTATTATATAATATATATAAATAAAGTGGAGTTGGCTCTTTGTTGCCACTAATTTGTGTCATGTATGAATATTAATATTCTCTCTCTATATATATATATATTTTTTTATCTTGTATTTATTTTGAGAAATCAAATTTTTTTCTCAACTCACTATACAAAACTAACATAAATATTGTTTGAATATAATTTTTTAATTACATTATATAGTGAGTTGAGATGAAAATTAAAATTGAATAAAATATTATTAAAATATTATTTTTTTAATATTATTATTGTTTTGTGATTTGAAAAGCTTAAATTATTTATTAATTACAAATTGTATCATATATCTGACATAAGTGACAATTAACTGCCAAATGTGTTTGGGGCCCTTACAAAGCTTAAAGCTTTAGTGAGTTCACCCGGATATTTAAATCTTGGAAATTAAAATGCTAGGTAGTCCGATTTGGCTCCTGCTTGGTTTTTTTGGTTTTGTGAAAAAAAATTTAAAGAATTTTTTGATTTTTTTTTTATATCATTTTTTTAATATTTTTAAATATTTTAAAAAATTAAAAAACTTCAAAATATTATTAAACAATATTTTCTTAATCACTAAGTAAAAAAAACAAAAACAAAAAAACAAAAAGCCCAATCGGGCAAACAAAAAAAAAGGGGGATCATTGGCCAAATTTTAATCTTGAAAATTTGAATTAAAGGTCTCACATGTTCTCCAGCTTCCATAAGCGCATCAGACCCTCCACCTATAGTAGCACACATAGCACACATCAAACTAAACGATCTCCATGTGATTTGTCATAATAATATTATGAATTTTTTATGGAAAAAAATTAAGTTTACATTTGTAAGAATTGTTTGTGACTATAGCACTTCTCCATTCATTTTCTGAAAACTATATTCATAATTTTTTCGATTATCCCTCAATATTAGATATTCATGAGTCATGACTTGGTAATTCTAATTTGATCTAACCTACTTATAATTATTTACCATTCAGTACTGAACGATACCTAGATACCGAACTAGATCTTCTTGATTCTCAAGGTCATGATCTTGGTTCTATGTCAACCCAAATTAAACTTTCAGTTTCCATACTAGGGACAGTACTTGGGAGTGCTTTTAGGTTTCGTTTGTTTTTAAAAAACATCTCATTTCATCTTAATTTTATCTTTATATTTTTTTAAATTTTAATATAAAATAAAATAAATAATTCAACGTTTTTAAATCTCAAAATAAAAATAATATTAAAAATATATTCTAACAATATTTTATTTAATTTTTTAATTTTAATCTTAATTTATCTCATCCCATATATTAAAAAAAAAAAGACGAATCCGTAGAGATCACGTACAGCTCGCTCATACTACTTCTCAGCCGTCATTATTGAAATCGAGGTATATATTATGTATATATATATATTAATATAATATATATATATATATATATAATTCAGTACGTAGGTGGGATACTAAGGTGGGTCCATTCCATGATAAGGAAAGTACATGGAATCTGATTACCTTCCAAAAAATATTTTTGCTTTTTCAAACCTAACAAGTGTGGGGTTGGTAAATAATAAAAGTCAACATTTTTTTAGTCCTATCTCTGAGTTTTTCGCGCTGCTTTAATTTTTAAAGTCTATTATTAACTCATGAGCAGTGCTAGAGACATCGCTGCGGCTCTCGCTCGGTGTCCTGCTATGTATTTTTTTTTTTTTTTTAACATATATTTTTTTAATATTTTTAAAAAATAAAAAAAATCACATTTTTATTAAAAATTATTTTCTTAATCAAGAAATAAAAAAAATAAAATAAAAAACAAAAAAAAAAATCCCAGCGGGACTGGGAGCGGGACTGGGAGCGGGGCATATATCATTTCCCTTAACTCATTGTCTAAGTAGAGTGGCCTTTTTCATTGTCTCGGCTTTTGATGGTGGGAATTTAACTGTATAATTATTTGATTGCTTGATCAACATGATATATATAATTAATCATACATATAAAATAAAATAAAAAAGCTATGAATTCATGATGATATACGTACTTTGGACATGATATATATTATATATATAATATATACCTCGATTTTAATTAGGACAGCTGAGAAATTGTATGCACGAGCTATATCCCCGATTGCTTGGACGATCTTCAATATTTTTGCTTGAGTCATAGTACTGCTATTCTCCGTTGTAAGGTCATTTTTTTACAAAAAGTTTGTGCAGAACTTGTCCGTCTATTTATTAGTGTTTGTACCAAGTATTACTCATTTATATAATTTACAAAGACATCTCTGCATGGGTTAGCATGGCTCACATGTATGCAAGTCAATTTCCATCAAATGTGTATATAAATACCTCCTTGTTTGCTATATTTTTGTAAAGATAATGGCAAACCAACTCCTCATCACTGGGATAAAACCTAAACCTTTGGGGGGAGCGCAGCTCCGATATCTCTCAGCCCCATGTATATGTCGTTCTAAGGAAGGAAAAAGAGTTGGTAGCAAATTAAGAAAATTAAATGGTTTTTATATATATTTTGTACTCCAAAGCAGAATGTAGTTGGGGATTGAGTATATATATATATATATATCTACTACTGTAATATGGTTGCAGGTATATTTATGGAATATTGCGGACGACTGATCTTATAAAATGAAGTAAGCTAGCTATAGCTAGCAACCTTTGGTTTCTTTGTTTGTACAAAACATGTTGCAGATCAGCAACTCCGTAATGGTAAGCAACATGAAAAAAAGCTCCCGCAGAATGGAATTTTGGCAAAACCTAGTTTTGGACCATGAGCACTTGTGGTATTTGCATTCTCACTGGCTGTGTGGAAATATTTAATAGATCTGATTGGGAACAGATATAATCTGGGTGAATCTCTTCAAAGAATTACTGACTTAAGGCAAGGTTATTTTGCATCTCATGCATTATGATTCATTGCATGTACGTTGCTTTTTTGCTGGATGCTAAGAAATCCCTTCAACTTTCTTAGCATCCATTGGAATGTTACTAAGGTGTGTTTGCCTTGTGATACATTAAGGAAAATTAACAAATTCTTGTTTGAGGTTGTTCCAAGACAAGCATAATTGCTCTTTTCCATAAATCTCACCATGGCTCATGTTTCTGAAAGAGTTGCATTGGATGTGCTTGTTTTTAGTATTAATATTGTGTTAGTTGAGCATATATATATCAAGCAGTGATATTCTATAGAAAAATATCAACAACTGTCCTGATATTATTTTTGTTAATTACCCTGAAATAACACGTGTCATGACCCTATTTATATTGTCAATATCTTTAATACTTGAGATATAACTTTCCACAACATCATGTCTATTATTTATAAGCTTTACGAAGATGAGCAGATCATGACACAACCACTCTGCACTATGGACTATGAATTCATTATCTACAATTAAAATCCTGAACTGCAGGTAATACATACCAACCCATCTACTTCTAGGGCCAGGCCTGAATGCTAAAGTAAATTGTAGGTAGGAACTTATAAGTAAAAATGTTACACACAAGTATGAGATCAAGCCCATGTTTCTGAGAGTGATTAAATCTACATTACATGATTCTACTCCAAAGTCTTCTCCCCCAACTTGGTATCCCAACTTAAGAAAAATGATGAGCTCGGTCAAATCTCTCTCTGTTGTAGCAAATAGCATCTCTTATATTAATAGAATTGTGAATACATGGTCCTCCCACTAGTCTAAATGTTTAGCCACATTGACATTACCCATAATAGGATTCCTTTCCGGGTCACTTGCTAGTGCTCCCTACCTCTTAAACTGTGCTAAGTTTTCTGCAGTTTAGCTCTCTTGTAATAAATGCTAAAAAATACCCAAGATATAGGTGCCTGCTCTCCCTAAAAATGGTGGCAGAATGAAACTGGTCAGGAGGGCACCATAAACCATCTTGTCCTTCAAACCCTTTTGTTCTGCTCTGTACAAGGCAAAAGCAACTGTCTCCTCCTAAATTCATACTGGCCATCAATTTCGATATTTGTATATTTACTCTGGTTTCAGAAACCAAGTTTGAAATCTGAATGGTCATAGGAGGGCCATAGAACTGCCTGGGATAATATGCTAATAAATAATGTCATAACCCTCTACCGTTATTTATATAGTAATCCAAAGACTACTTTGTGTTTATTTCTTGTCTAGCCTTAATTAGAGCTGTCCAAATCTTGATGGACATCACTTCAATCTCCTGTTTTTTTATGAGACCACCTGTAAACTCTCTCAGAATGACAAGAATACCCATACCCAAGCATAAAAAACATAACATACTGCACCACCAATATGCAAGCTCTTCAAAAGGGCAACTTGGTCAGTAAGGATATCTTGTTGATATCATGGATTCAACTTTCACATGGCTCGAAATTAATCGCACGTGACCACATGGTCTGCTCACATTTAAGACTATATATAATCCCTCTTAGCAAAAAGCATGAGGAATCAAAACAGAGCAATGCTCAGCCCTTTCTCTCATGCAGATTTCATATTCAACAGCCACTTTATCTAAAAGAGAACCTAAGAAGGAACGAAATGTATATAATATTATACTAGTAAACCAGTGAACATTATATTATTATTTTCATCCTAAGATGGCTAGTCCAATATAGACTCACCTAGCTAAAAGTTGATGGTATAGTCAAAAGTTAAAATTCTATCCATCATGCCGACTTGGCTATGGCTAGGCCATTGCCAATGCTCTAATATATCCCACACTGTACACTATATTCTTTGCAGTATAAATATAGTGTATGCTATGTTCATATTGGTCCTATATGAACATGAAATATGCAAATAATATTTCATGTGCCGGACACTTAGCTCTCATTAAGGTCCTTGAGTAAACTTTTTCTAGCTAATGATCGAGGTTGTTTTTTTTTTATTAAATAGATATAGGCTTAAGCAAGCAGAAAAACTAATTTATAATTGTTGTTATGTTTCATTTCGTTATTTTTCTATTTGTTAATAGAACTTTGTATATTCATCCATAGAGATTACATTGATGAATTTCATTTTTGGCATCATATCTAGATGGACAAGACGTGGATGGATATTGAAGATAGATTTGTGTCTAATGAATATGCATCGGGGGTTAACCATTTCATCGCTATGGCTTGGGAACATGCACCCGGAGGAGTTGATATTAGGTGTCCGTGTCGCAGATGCCGTAATATGTTCTTCCAGCCAATAAATGTAGTCGAGGAGCATTTATTCATCATAGGGATTGATCCTTCTTATAAGGCTTGGATATTCCACGGTGAGGATGAAGTATTGGATGTTAGTTCCTCAGATTCTGGTGATGAGGCAGGGTTGAATGATGGCTACATTGATGATATGGATGAGATGCTGGATGAAATTCAGGCTGGAACCTCTATGGACCACTCAGACGGCTTTCAAAGACCTACTCATGGTCTTTCATTTGGGGGTCCAGGTGCCAACTTTGCTGAATTGTTAGAAGATGCACGTCGTCCACTCTATCCATCGTGCCTAAAGTTTTCAAAGCTATCATTTATCGTAAAGTTGCTTCATATCAAGACAGTTGGTGGTTGGAGTGTTAAATCCTTTAACATGGTTATCAAGTTGTTGAAAGATGCATTTCCTAATGCACTTCTCCCTGACTCATACAATGAGGCATGCCGTTTGGAACGTGGCCTCGGCTTTAATTACACCAAGATAGATGCTTATTTGAATGATTGTGTTCTTTTTTAGAAGGAGCATTCCGATAAAGAGAAGTGCCCTAAATGCAACACTCCGAGGTAGGTGTTAAGCACTATTAAGGTGAAGAAAATTCCACACAAAGTGCTGAGATATTTTCCTTTGGTCCCAAGGCTGCAAAGACTATTTGTGTCAAGTAAGACTGCCGTGGCAATGAGGTGGCATGCTTCTGAACGGGTCAACGATGCTAATGTCATGAGGCATCCTGTAGATTCGAAGGTTTGGCAAGATTTTGATCTCCAATATCCTACATTTTCCTCAGACTCTCGTAATGTGAGACTTGGTTTAGCTAGTGATGGTTTTAACCCATTTAACAATATAGCTAAACCATATAGTATATGGCCAGTGATACTCGTACCTTATAACTTGCCCCCTTGGTTATGCATGAAAGATCCATACCTCATGCTATCTTTGCTAATCCCTGGCCCAAAAGCACCTGGTAATGATATTGACGTCTATCTACGCCCTTTAATTGATGAATTGACATATTTGTGGGAAGATGGAGTTAATACATATGATGTCTCTACCTCATCTATGTTTTGCTTACATGTTGCTTTACTATGGACCATTAATGACTTTCATGCGTATGCTAACCTTTCTGGGTGGAGCACAAAGGGTAAGTTGGCATGTCCAACATGCAATGATGAGACAAATTCATTGTGGTTGGTCCATGGTCGAAAGCATTGTTACATGGGTCATCGTCGGTGATTGCCAGTAGGGCACAGGTGGAGATCTAAAAAGGCTGAATTTAATGGTAATACGGATCATCGGGATCAACCTATACATTTGTCAGGGAACGCTATCATAGAACAGTTGAAAGAAGTGACAGATGTACAATTTGGGAAGACTACAAAGAAGAGGAAATGCACAGCCAATGAGTTGAATTGGAGAAAAATTTCTATATTTTTCCAACTGCCTTATTGGTCTTCCTTGGGTTTGAGGCATAACCTCGACGTCATGCATATTGAGAAGAACATATGCGATAGCATATTAGGCACTTTGATGAGTATTGATGGCAAAAGTAAGGACTCCGCCAATGCACGAAGGGATTTAGCCAATCTTGGCATACGGAAAGAATTACACTTATAGCAGGATGGTAATCTTTATGCCATGAGGTTGGCATGTTACCAGTTAAATAAACTAAAGAAGAGATCTTTCTGCGAGTGGTTGGCAAATGTTAAGTTTCCTGATGGTTTTGCCTCAAACATTGCTCGATGTGTTAATGTTGGTGAATCAAAGATTTTAGGCATAAAAAGTCATGATTGTCATATTTTCATGTAAAAGTTGCTTCCAGTTGTGATTGGTGGATACTTTACAAGTGATGTTCGACAAGCTTTGACAGAGTTAAGTACCTTCTTCAAAAAATTGTGTACACGGGCACTCGAAATTGATGTCATACAGAGGCTACAAACTGACATCTCTATCATTCTTTGTAAACTGAAAATGATATTTCCACCTACATTTTTTGATATAATGGTGCATCTCGCCATCCATTTGCCACACGAAGCCTTGCTTGCGAGACCTGTGCAATAAAGGTGGATGTATCCTTTTGAAAGGTATCTAGGGAAGTTCAAGCGCTATGTCAAAAATAAGGCCCGTCCAGAAGGCTTAATTGCCAAGGCCTATGTTCATGTGGAGTGCCTTACATTTTGTTCAACCTATCTCCATGACATTGAGACAATTTTTAATAGAGAGGAACGAAATGTGGATGTCTGTCAAAACCATCAAGAAGGAAGTTTGACAGTCTTCTCCCAAAAGGTTCGGCCGATGGGCCTCCGCTAAAAGGTTGGATGATCCGCTTTTTGCAAAAGCAGAGTGGTATGTGCTTAACAACTGTCCTGAAATTGAACAGTACATAGAGTAAGTACTATAGGTATTAAATAGAGCATCATACTCAACCTTCATATTCGATACTATGTTTGGAAAAGTAATTCTACTATTTTATTTGTCTCTGTGTGTAGACAGCACTATAACAAGATTAAAGAAGAGGACACTAACAACGTTGATTGTAGGCACCAAACATAATTTTCCAACTGGTTCAAGAACCATGTAAGTCACGACAATTTTTTTTACATAACTATTCACACTTTTAGGTCTACATAGTGCATATTTCATTCCTTCACGACAGACTCTTACGATTCTGTCCTCCTGAATATTATAGATTCGAGAATTGCGCATCTCAAATCCGGATAAAGTTACAAATGAAGTTTATGCTCTGGCATGTGGACCAGATCCATGGGTTGGGTCATACAGTGGATGTATAATGAATGGAATTAGGTTTCACACAAGGGACCTTGAACAACACAGACGCACACAAAATAGTGGGGTTGTTGTTTCAGTAGTACATCAGTCGAATTCGGTTGATTTCTATGGTTTGTTGACAGATATATTGGAATTACGCTACATGGGCTGGCATCTTGTATACTTGTTTAAATGTGATTGGTGGGACGTTGGTGATCCTAGACGAGGCATACGTGTAGGTGACCATGTTACAAGTGTGAATACGTCATGAAAATGGTATCAGGATGAGCCTTTTGCCCTTGCTTGTCAGTGCTCACAAGTTTTTTACTTAAAAGACCTAAGTTTGGTTGAAAATTGGAAAGTGATACAAAAGATAACCAACAGAAATGTGAATGACATTCCATCCATCCCAACGGCCCTAGACGATGGTGATGACTCCTCTGATGGTGAGGCATATCAAGAGGAAGATACTACCAATGAGTATGGTACAGTTAATCAAAGTGATAGTGGTTTGGTAAATCAATTGCACCGAGAGGATGAAGAACCAGTTGCAATTAATGACTTAATTGCGGTACACGATAATGTTGGAAATGATATCGACCATACTTTTATTGACGATGAGGTGGACGGTGACACTTCTGACGATGATCCCAATATTGACCATTATGAGGATGGTGATGAGGAAGATTTGCATTCAAGTTCAGAAACAGACTTTGACTAAATAATATTAAGGTCTAACCACTAGTTGATGTGCTACCAACCTATAATGATCAGAAAAATGCTATGCTTTTATTTCTAGAACTCGACTTGCTGAATGTTGGTTTGTTTCTTATTTTGATATCGTTCAAATGTGTGAAAATGGCATGATTTGGATGTTTGAAGTAATCAGGTTCACATGATTATTAGCAATACATATTTGTTGTAAACCTCAGTAGGCTTGATCTTTAGTCATATTCTGAAGCTGTCCAAGGTTGATAGTCTTTGGAATGGTGAAAAACAGGATATTATGTATGTGAAATATTCTTTCAACCTTGGACAGCTGTGTATCTCTATTCTGTCAAAGCGAATTTCAAGACTAGGGACTTAGATGATTCACTGTCCTGAGCTAATGACTTATAAAAAAAAAATGAAAAAAAAAAATCTGGGAATTAATGGTAAAATACAACATAAAATGGCATTTGATCTTTTCTGCCTATGTAAATAGAAGGGAAAATGATGGCTGGTTATCATTTTATTCGAGTTATGGAAACATTTGGTTCTACATAGAGTATGTTATTGGACTATACTATATGGAGATCTAAGAATGTCCTGAAGCTTGTTGATCTATTCTGTGGACAATTGTCCCATGAGCAGGTGTTGAAGATGCTAATCAATTCATGGTAATCTAAGTAGAAATACTAACATAACTATCGATCACATCTATACCACTAATGCATCTACACATGTTTTGCGTGTGAGTGTGGGCACACAAGTGTCTGCGTGCATGAAGGTTATGTTATGGCAGAAGAATTTTATGGTCCAAGGCACAATAAGAAAAATTTTTTTAAAGCAGATTTGCAGGTGATGTTACATATACGATGAATGTTTAGAAGGTGCCAATAGATTGTCCCAGGAGATGTCTAATATGTTGGCAAAAATCTGGTGGGGGAAGTCCAATAACAAAAAGGTTCCTGCATTGAAAGTTACATATCAGATTGGGGGAGGATGGAAATAGTGGTGGGTCGGGGTTTATCACATTGAGGATTTTAATTTAGCAAACATTAGGTAAACATAGTTGGAAGTTGTTAAAGGAACCTAAATAAAAAGAGACGAGATTTACAGATACAAGGTTGTTTAAGTAATTATGTGTCATTTTCAGCAAAAGTGGAACTTCTCCATTATTTATATGGAGTGTGATGCATTCATACTTATTTATGAATGAATGTTATCTTTGTTTAAAAAAAATTGATTAATTATGTGATGCACATGTAAAAATTAAGTGTTATAAGGTGCACAAGAGAATATGTCTTAAATCCACATAAACAACTGAAATTAGCAACCAAAGATTCAAGGTCAACAAGAAGCACAAAACTTACAAATGACTCTCTTTGGTTCTTTAAATCATATTACATCAGATTAACATTAGCTACTCAAGCCTTGAGAGTTGTTGCTTGAAATTGGTTTCCATTGATTTAAGGTGTCATTCTATATAATGTGGGTGTTTCTTGTGCTAATTTGCTTGCTTGTATTTGGAGAATATAATGGGTCAAAGGTTGGAACTTTGGAAGCTATTAGGAGATTTTGATGGAATGCATTTATAGAACCATATATGAGCAATAAATTAATTAATTAGGAAGGTAGGGGAGTAATTGATGAAAATCAAGTACTGAGTTTTCAAGCTTGAAGATACACCAAAGTCCAAACTCGTGGCAAACCATAAAACAGATTTAAAGACTAAAAATATGGATAGATTTGGACTTTAGAAATTAGTACTATATATCATGTGAAACTACAAAATTTATTATCGCAACCCAAATGATCTGAGCTTAAAATTACTAGCACATATCCAACATCAAGATGGTATATCACCAATTTGACATAGATATATATAACATTTAATTAAATATGGTACTAGTCCTTAGGATGGAATTGAGATCAGTTACTCTATATTCAAAGTAGACAATAAATTCAAATTGGTGTTAAACTTGTGATGAATACTTTCTCTTCCCTCTCCTATATATTTTTCATGAAACATTCTGCAGTAAATCTGAGTTTATGGTGCATCATGATGGTGTGAATTAATGGGTTGAGCTAGCTTTAGCTGGTTTTAAGAGATTAATATGTTGATTCTGCACTCGATGGTGTGAATTAATGGGTTGAGTGAGATATTTATAGTTTCAACCTTATACTTTACTAATTGAAGTAATTAAGCATAAGTTATGTAGCGAAACATACTTAGTGGTCAAAAGCAACAATTGTATAAGCTGGTCCAAGTTGTAGGTAGGTATTTAGATAAATTTTGTTGTACCTTATTGATCTGGTGTATTGGGAATAAGTCTTGCAAGAGCATAAAGTTTCTTAATAGTTTTGTGACAGGAACATGCAATCGAAGAAAATTTTGTAGCACATACATTTGGGTTGAAGATTTCGACCCACTTAATAAATTATTAAGTTCAGAAAATTCATTTTATATTTTCGTCTCTAGGATGAATGCAAGCGACTACGCCAAAGCATAAACTGTGGACTTATAAACTGGCTGACTGTGGTGATTATATGCCTTATCTCCAAATTAATTTTTTTTTTAAACATTAAGCATCTAAACTGTTGACAGGTGCCACGTGAATATCTTAATACTTGAATATCTAAACTGTTGGCTGCTCATCCTTTATCTTAATACTGTTGACAGGTGCCACTTGAATATAACAGTAGTGCACATCTGTTATATTCAATGTCAATATGAAAAAATCTAAAATATGAAAGTAAAATATACTCAATCCATTTGAAACTATATACTGTGCATGCTTGAAGCTTGTGCTACGGAGCAAACATGCCAAGGCGTTTCAGAAGAGTAATCTTTCTGGTTTTTATGGCTGGTTTTTTCTTCTAGTTCATGTCATATTAATTTAAAATCATTAATATGAATGAGAAGTCATGAAATAAAAAATAAAAAATAAAACCATAAGTGCGGAACTTTCTGTTGTAGCAAACTGTCCAGATACTGATATTATTACATTGAGCTGTTGAAATTTTTCCTATATATTTAATGGCTGGCAAGGGTTCAATGTACAATTCTAATTGATTTCGATTAAATGTAATAATTAATGTGAAGAGCTTCATGTATATAATATAAACCCAAGAAATGAAATTTAGAAATCTCATATGACATTCAAGCTAAATAAAATATGATAATGTTACTGCTTTTACATGGAATCTGGGGACGTTGGTAAGCTCCAAGAGAATTTTCCTCTAATGGCCCAGGTATATTATAAATTGAGGCAATCTCTATATGAAATATTAAGGCCAAGATAATTAATAATGGCCCAAAATGTCTTGCCCCAAGTAACTATCATACAGAGACCCAAGTATATTCATGAGGTAACACACTTAGCTCCATGCCCAAGTACTATATATTAAAGCCACACACATCTGGAAACTAAGGCCTCAAACAAGGCGCGGTAAATGGTGGTGAATTACGTGGGAAACTGAAATATATTTTGGCTCCACTTTCAAAGAAGTCTCTTCAGACAGCTGTATGAGGTATGGATACCTGCTGCTAACCATTTACCATGGTAGAAGTGAACACATGGTTAGATTGATGGTTAGTTGATTTATTTCCTTTACCACAAGTCTCGAAGACTCAATTGCTCACTCTGCACTTGCAAAAACTGAGGAGTATCTGCGGAACAAGGGCTGAGTAGAACTACATTTGCATTCAAGTTTGACATTTCTCAGCTGTCCAAGAAACCCAGTAAGTCATCCATTACCTTTAATCTCCACTGCTCAAACAATGGGTTAATCAGATAATGTGTAAAGATATTTTTAAAAGTCTCAAATAATATGGTTGGGTTCTAAAGAAACACAGCTGTTCAGCTTAAAAAATTCTGGAGATGGGTTACGGTTATGAAAAGAATCTCATAAGTTTATTAAGCACTCAAGTACTAGTCGATGGTAGGACTATATGCATGTCCAAATCTGTTTTATTTTTACATCTTTGGTAACTGGGCTCTCGAAGAGATTATCTTGTAGCACCTCGTATTTTAGTGTATTTTTAATGAAGGATTATTTTAATTAATTTCAAGATTGATTCTCTTGTTTTAAAATTAAGAGAGTTTTGAAATATTATTTTATATTATTTTAAGTTGTGAAAATTAGTTTTAATGTGCTTTCTTAATATTATTTACTGTTTTGCATTTAAAGTGATCTTTAATTTAAATTGGTTTGTTTTTGGGTTTTAAAATTAGTATTGTTTTATTTAAGTCTTTCACTGCGTTTGAATTATTTTATTTAGTTTGCAGTTTTACTATCCTTTTCGTGGGATCAGTTTCGAGATCCCAAGATGACAAGACTAGATCTTTTCTTTTTTTCCTCCCTTTTCTTTTTCTCTTTTTCTTTCTTTTTCTTCCCTTTTCTTCTTCTCCCCTGCTCCCTGCCCGCGCGACCCAGCCTCTCTCTCCCTCTCACCGTGCGAATTCGGCTCAGCCACCACCGCGCGCTGCCGTGGTTGTCACCGCCCAGCCGAATCGGTTCCCCAGCTGCCGGCGACCGTCCCCCTCCAATCTCAGGCCGGCTAACGCCGCCGTTAGCCCGCACGCATCGCCTAAGCCACGCGGCCTTGTGTGCTCCAGCGCCGCCATCGCTCCATCTCCGGCCACTATTTCTTCACCACATCATCACCGGCCCTTAAGCAACCCAATGGACCCAACCCCAGCCCCGATCCGTCACCGATGAAGCCCAGCCGAGCTCATCTCCGATTTAAGCTTTTTAGCCTTCCACCGCCGTTTCGCCCGCCACCCACGGCCAACCGCCACTTCCATTAGCTTCACCACCTTCCATAGGCCCTACCCTACCGTTCCCTAACTTTCGTTTGACCCTGTGTGAATTTGGGTATACTGTGTATTTCGGCCACAGTGTTTTTACACTGTGGAATTGCTGTTTTGGCTCTTCCAACTCCTCCGTGATCCTTCTAAATTTATTTTAAAGCGCTGTAAGTATTTCTCCAAATAAACTTTGAGATTTAAATATATTTTTGCACTAACTGATTTTACTGTGCTCTGGTTGGTTATTCCGGACTAAGTTCGAGGAGTATTCGGGGGTGGATGGATTTGAGGACAGAGTATTTGTGTGATTGGTTATATTTTGATTTGGTTGGTTGTTGAATATTGTTGTTGTGGTTTGGTACATAGCATATGCACGCATGTTCATGTTTGTAAATTGAAAACTGGGTTTTCGTGTAATTGCATTCATGATCATGTGGTTATTTTGAAAACTGAGTTTTCATGTGTGGACTGGATTTGTGGGTGCTTGTGTATCATGACCCAAGCCGAGATGGGGCATTATCTCGGTGGAACTCCTCTGGTCACTCGGGAGCGGAATATACTGAGTGATGTCCCCTAGGTTGTCGCTGGGCGACAACGGGATCGGACGAGTTACGTGCCGACTCCGTGGCCCTTCTGCTGGCGGGGGCTAGAGGATGACCTGGCCACGAATGCACTGGGTGCGGAACTGGGCATCGCTCGTTATGCAGCCAGGACGTGCGGATGGTCCCTAGGGGAGACCATGGTGCATATGGATTAATGGATAAATGGTTGTTTTATGGGAAAATAGCGTGAGTTGGATATGATTTTGTGTCATTTTCTGGAAAAATGATGGTTAATGTTTTGGGCCATTTTCTGGGAAAATGGTGGAAATGTTTTGATGGAAATATTTTAAACCAAATGAGATTTTGGCGTGTGTTGGATTTCATGCATATTACATCATATGCATGCATGGTTAGTTGCTTTAATGTATTTTTATCTCAGGATTGGTTGGGTTATAACTTACCTGCGGTACCATTTAATGGTATTGCAAATTTTGTTGATGATGATGCAGATGTCGAGCCTGAGGATTTGGCTCCGCTGGAGGAGTGATCTGGGATCACTCGTGTTATGTTCTATTTTCAGACTTGTATTATTTTATGGGACTTTGGCATTTGTTTTAAGAGGTTTGTATTTGGATATTTGTATTAAACTAAAATTCTGGTACTAGTTGACTTATTTATTTCGGCTGGGTATTTTATTGTGCACTGTTTAATTGTTGTACACACTTGGCACTTATCGTTGGGATGCGTGGCCGTGTTGTCATCATCCTGACGTCACGATTCCCGAGGCTTTTTGTACGTGGGAGTCGGGGCGTCACATATCTAGTAGTATATTTGTTTTGAGCTTCAGCTGGTTAACCATTTCTTGCTAATCAGAAGATCATGCACACTTTTATAAGCACTAACTGCCAGGACTTCCAAAATTTAAATGTGCATATTTTTTCTTAGAGATTTTACATTTGAGAAACATAAAATAAACTGTATTTCAAGTAGTTCTCTACACTTTGGGTAAAAGCTGGGTGGTAGCTTGTTTTTTAGACATTATTAGATACTTATCTGTATATATAGTGCAAATATCAGTATATTTATACATACTTAAAAATGGATTTTTTCCTCACTTGGTTAATCACTCTGTATAAGCTAATTTCTGGTTAGTAGCTATCATATTCGTACCTTATACTAATTCTTCCATTATTTGTCTATAACCACAAACTTGGGTTGTGGTTGGTTATATAATGGTGCAACCTATGAGAGGAACCAAGAATTTTAGAGGTGGTCGTGCTGGGCTTCGAGGAGCAGCTCGTGGTAGAGGAGTAGAAACACAGCCTCGAGCACACATGCTAAGAGACGAGACAATTTCATTTTCAGATGCGAAAACTGAAGGACCGAGTGAGCTACCTGATGAGGTTAGAATTCCAGCTAATGAGACTTCAACATTGAAGTCCCTGCAGGTATGGAGATTAAATTGCTTTACATGTGTTTTGGTTTGTTACTAGTAATACTATACAGATCAGCATCTATTCTGCCATGTGTTTCACTTTATGATTAAAATTGTGTGGTCTTCTTCTCTAGCTCCACCCGAGAAAAAACGTGGAAGGGGACCAACTATAAGCACATAATTTGATCGCATTCGAAAATTTGGCAAAATCTGTGTGGACATTAAGGATGGCCAAAGAGGAGTGTCATGTCAAAATGAGACAATGTTTTCAACACGTGTGACCTGGATTGTGAAAGTTTATGCAGACATGCGACATGCAAGTTGGAGTCATGTTGATAAACAGAACAAGGATGAGCTAACGGATCGTGTCCGAGTAAGGATTGTGTCAAATAAAGCAAAATCTATTGAATCCGACTGTATTTACATAATTAACTTTGGGTATTATATCAATATTTTTAATAGGCTGATTTTGTATTGGATTGGACCAAAAGCAACCATCGAGAGACAGTGGCGATGGCACTTGCTCAAAAATACAACGATTATCACTACCTACTGCACTGCAAGTACCTGGAGTATGATACACATGAAGGTGCAATTTCTAGAGGGCCAAAGTTGGTGGACAAGGCCGTTTGGCAGTGTTTGTGTGAGAGGTGGGGGAGTAAAGTCTTTAAGGTAACTCACAAGTTTCTTAAGCCAAATCTTTAAAGTTTGTTGGCTGGTTTTTAATAGGTATTATATAAAAATAATTTCATACAATAATAATATTTCAACAACCTGTTTAAATTGTAGAACCTATCAAGGCGGAACAAACAAAATAGGTCCAATCAAAGGATTAATCACACGGGTGGTAGGAAGTCTTTTGTTAGGCTAATGGAGGAAAAGGTTAAAGCATAAACTCATACTTATTTTTGTGTTTAATTTTTAACTCATATACAAGAATGTACTAACATGGTTTGTTAATGAATTGAAGCGGGAACAAGCTCCTAATTATGTAGCTTTTTACAAAGAGGTGCATTGGTCCACAAAGAAGGGGAGATTTGTAACTGAAGCTGCTGAGCAGAATTATGTGAGTGAATCTTTGTTTAGACCTTATACTTTTTGCTGGACATATATAGAGATTATTCACATGGTTAATCCCTAAAACTGATCCCCATATATTCTAATGTAGAATATGATGGTGGAGCTGTTGAATGAAATGCCACCAAAAAATGAGGGGGATGAAAATGCAAATGCAAATGCTGTATTCAAGAAGGTATTGGGATCTCGATCGGGCTATGTTAGAGAGTTAGGCCATTTAGTTATACCTGAACCATCTGAGTCATTGCTGTCCAATAAGGAGTTTATACGACTAAGGGAGGAGAATGAGAAGAATAAGGCTGAGGCAGATAGCTTCAAGAGGAAACTTGAGTCGTTTATGGTTGATGTCTCAAAAATGCAGACTTGTTTTGATGAATTTGAGAGGCTGAATAGCCGTGTGTCTGAATTAGAGTCACATAGGGAGTCTCAACGGGAGACTCCGGGAGATGCATAGCCTTCCTTCAATAATGGGGGGGGGGGGTTATATAATGTGAAATTTTTTGAAGTTGTTGGAGTAGAAGTAAAATCTAGGTGCATCCTTTTGTTTAGCATGTTACGGTGGGTGTTTTGTGGGACCTTGGTTAGAATTGGAGAATGAATTATGCCAGGACAAATTTTTAAGTAAAGAGCAATTCCAATTTTGATAGTTGGCCCATGGAAAGATAGGATTTACAAAGGCATCTCTGCATGGGTTAGCATGTTACAGGTATGATATTTTCTCTAATTCTCACCCAGTTTTGTTATGTCATTTAATAACAATGCACACTGCTATTTTACTTACATTTTGTAGAAGTCATCATGTTAGTTGACGAGCAGATCTTTATAGGTTGACAGCATTGTAGTTCATAAATCAAGTTCATAACTTTTGATTGGAAATAATATTCTTTGCAGCAACAAAATTGCATCTCAGGTCACTCAATTTCTGCATGCTAAAGTGATAGTGGATTGACTATGAACAGATGGCACCATAACTAGTATTAGAGTGTTAATGAGATGTGTTCTAGCCAATATATGGATGTTTCACACACACTGGAACAGTGTTAAAATGCAGTCTAATATGCAAGAGAAAATGAAATAGGTGGGTGAAGCTTACCTAATTAATTAGATGTTACCCTTAATTAATTAGGTAACTGGAATAGTCATAGACACCATCTTGCATTGTTGCTTTTTATATTTTACTTTAGTATTAGTGTTAATTTTTCATAAGCACACACATTTTTGGCACAGTTGGTGGTTTTACAGCTTACACCATATTAGTGTTTGAAGTTACATTATTATCAATGGGATGAAATTTAGTTGTTTTGATTAATCTATGGGTATCAGGACATGCATGATCAAGGAGACGTAATTTGGAACACGTGTAGCTTAAATGAATGGTTGAGTCTAGAATTGGGGACCTTTTACATGTACATGACTGACTCCTATCAATCTTTGTCCAATCTTGCAGCTAATATCAGTTATTGGGACTAAAGATCCTAAGGACTTGTTCGAGTGCCTGAGCAGAACAAAGACCCAAGACCTAAGCCTCCATGCATGCAGTTTAGGAAGAATAGTGGTGAATGAACAATCCAAGCATGTTCAAGATGCACGATCAGGCAACCAAGTAGCTTTTGTCTGTGCAGTACCCATGTTCAAGATGCACGATCAGGCAACCATGTTCAAGATGCACGATCATGCATGTATATTTTGTCTGTGCAGTACCCGTACTGCAGGTTTTATGTAAATATATGTGCATGTTGGTGACATGCAATGAAACGAGATTGTGCTAAAGTTTAATATATGCATGTACGTTGGTTAGTTATGGATTTTTTCTGTTGTTACGTTTTGGATTTCTGCTGGGCACTTGATCTAGTTTAAACTACAGTATTGACTTATAGTTAGGCATGAAGTTTACGGCATAAACAGGACACACACAATGGAAACTCTGGAATTCCCAAAATAGCTGGCGTACCGTATTGAGCTCTTCCTAGTCACTTCGATCATTTCATATCAATTTTTATATATGATGCATTTTATGCATCATAGATGTTATATAAACTGATTCTTTTTTATGTTCATGATGCGTTTTTAATACCATATATTCAGTACTCCATAAAGATGCATCAGATTCAGAACACTGACACAAATCACCAGCTTTCCGACGAAGATCTGCTCTCACGAGGCTGCGGCGACTCTGAGTTCGTCGACGACGATGGCCGCCGCCCACAGCGAGCAGGTAATTAAGGCAGGCCGGTGTTCAAAATAATAGTTTCTGTCATGGGTTGGTTTGTGGTTCAAACTAGTCCATGCCGTGCTGAATCATGTGTTTGCTCTTCCTAATTATATATGCATGTACTTAACTTTCGACGATGCAGGGACGGTTTGGACTGCAAGTGTTTTCATAACAATGGCTAGTGTGGCTAGCCCTTCTGGTGCCAAGTCTCTCGGATCAACCTCACGCTGAAGCCAAGAGCAGGGCAAACACAAAATCTCTCTGTAACATTGGAATCACTCCAAGTAAAGTTTGAATTCAAACTTGTAAGATAGCCAAAAAACTGCCTTCATTATTTTCATCCTTCCTTAAATAATAATCCAATAATACAATCTCCAACTCCAACTAGGAAAGCAATAAACTAGGAAGAAGCAAACTAGGAAACAATAAACTCGGAAAGCAATAAACAGAAAAAAGAAAACAAATTGCAGCAAATACGTAAACTTCCTAAAATACTCTGCATATCCTAACAGCTCCAATGTTCACGAGATCCTTGGTCACGGAATTATGGGAGATCTTTCTCCTGATTTGCATCAATTGCCGGCTCCCTTGAAGAACTTGACTCTGGCAAGTTTAGACGAATGTAAGCGTCCAATAGATGTGAGTGTAAACGCTTTATTTCAGAAGCTTGCAACCAGACAGAGTCTGAATTTGGACGATTTTTCCACTGTACTAAGAACTTATAATATCCACCTCGACGAGTCGAAACAAATTGATGGTCAAGAATGGCAGCAATCTCGTCTCGTGGTGCTATATTTTCTGGAACTCGTAGAACTGGTGTTACCTCTGGAACCGGTACTCCAACAAGTTCTGTGACATCACCCTTGAATTCCGTAATGTCTTCAATGTTAAAAACAGAACTAATGCCAAAATCAGAGGGTAAATCAATGACATAGGCGTTAGGACCCAATTTCTTGATTATTCGAAAAGGGCCTGCTCTGCGTGCATGGAGCTTGGTAAAACTCCCTGGAGGAAAACGCTCTGGTCTCAATCGAACTAAAACCATATCATCTGCATTAAATTGTCGATCCTTGCGTTTTGCATTTGCTGAAGCTGCATAAGAGTTTGTATGGAAGGTAAGGCGTCGTTTGCATTCATCATGAATATCTCGCATATAGCTAGAAAAATCCAGTGCAGCCTCGCTTTGCCTGGGTGGTAATGGTAAAGAATTAACATCAAGTGGAGTGTTTGGTCGGAACCCATAAACTACTTCAAATGGAGTGCAGCCTGTTGAACGGTTAACAGAGTTGTTGAAGGCGAACTCGGCATGCGGAAGCACCATATCCCAGCTGGTCACATGATCCACGACGAGGCAACGTAACAAATTTCCCAAGCTACGGTTGGTTACCTCAGTTTGGCCGTCTGTTTGTGGATGGAAGGCACTAGAAAACATCATCTTTGTTCCCATTTTCGCCCACAAGGTCTTCCAAAAATAACTCACAAATTTGACGTCCCTATCAGATACAATCGAAGTCGGAATGCCATGCAAGCGAACGATTTCCTGTAGAAATAATGCAGCAACTTTTGATGCATCGTAGGTTTTGTGGCAAGGAATAAAATGAGACATTTTGGAGAAACGATCAACCACCACATGATTGAGTCATGTTGTCGAAGAGTTTTGGGTAAACCAAGAACAAAGTCCATGCTAATATGCTGCCATGGTTTGTCTGGAATGGGCAGTGGGGTATAGAGCCCCGCTTGTTGCTTGGTTCCTTTATTTATTTGGCAAATCCGACACCGATTAACCACCGTATGCACGTCCCTCCTCATTCGAGGCCAATAGAAACGATCTGCAACAATAGCAAAGGTTTTATCTTGACCGAAGTGCCCAGCTAAGCCCCCACCGTGGAGTTCCGTGATTAAATATTCCCGAAAAGAACCACGCGGAACGCATAGACGCGATTTGTAGAATAAGAATCCATCGCGCAACACATACTCATTACTAGATATGCGCCCATGAGTGGAGATATCACTCCATACATTGCCAAAGTCCTCATCGTGTTCATACTCTGTTTTTAAACTATCAAAACCTGCAACATTAGCTGAAAACATATGTAACAAGTGTGGTCTCCTGCTTAAGGCGTCAGCTACCTTATTTTCAGTCCCTGACTTATGTTTAATAACAAAGTCAAATTGCTACAGATAGTCCATCCAACGAGCATGTCTTGCATTCAGTTTACTTTGGGAATTTAAATGCTTCAGAGAATCATGGTCTGTAAAAAGGATAAATTCTCTATGGATCAAGTACGGTCGCCAATGCTTGAGAGTTTGAATTAAAGCATAGAATTCCATATCATATATCGAGTATCGCCGGCGAGTGTCGTTAAGCTTCTCACTATAAAAAGCAATGGGATGACCCTCCTGGCTCAGCACACCCCCGATTCCTACATGCGAAGTGTCACAAGCCACTTCAAATATTTTAGAGAAGTCTGGTAATTTGAGCACTGGTGCTTGCCCCATCTGTTCTTTAATTTCTAAGAATGCATTGGCAGCTGCAGTCCTCCATGAAATTTTTTTTTCTTTCAAGCACTCAGTGATTGGGGCCATTATTGTGCTGAAATTGCGAATAAATCGCCGATAGAACGTGGCCAAACCGTGAAAGCTTCTGACTTCGGAAAAAGTTTGGGGCGTTGGCCATTGTTGAACAGCTTGCACCTTCGCCGGATCAGCCTCAACCCCATGAGTAGAAATTATGAAACCCAGAAATTTGGCACTTTCCCTCATAAACGAGCACTTGTCTTTATTAATATAGAGCTGTTCAGCCCGCAAGACCTTCAGTACCTGCTCGACATGGCTCAAATGTTCCTGCACACTTCGGCTAAAAATTAAAATGTCATCAAAATAAACAACGACAAATTTTCCCAAAAATGGTTTGAGAACTTGCGTCATAACACGCATGAAAGTGCTTGGTGCGTTGGTTAATCCAAAGGGCATGACTAGCCATTCGAATAAACCATCTTTCGTCTTGAAAGCCGTTTTCCACTCATCACCCAACCGGATACAAATTTGGTGGTAGCCACTTCGAAGGTTTATTTTAGTGAAAACAGAGGAGCCACATAGCAAATCCAACATATCATCAAGTCGGGGAATGGGAAATCGATATTTTATAGTTATCTTATTAATTGCTCGACTATCGATGCACATCCTCCAGCTACCATCCTTCTTTGGTGTGAGTAAAACTGGAACAGCACAAGGGCTGAGACTTTCTCGAATGAACCCTTTATCCAATAATTGTTGAATCTGTCGACTGAGTTCTGCATTCTTTGTTGGGCTCATGCGGTAGTGGGGTAGATTAGGCAAAGTTGAGCCAGGAGTCAGATCGATAGCATGCTGCACCTCCCTCATTGGAGGTAGTTGATTCGGCATCTCATTCGGCATGATATCCGGAAATTCTTCCAATATTGCCGACAACTCTACTGGAATATTGCCATCCCTCTGCGTCACCTCACGATTCACCACCAGTAGCAACATATTATTCTCATGCATAACTCGAGAAAATTGTCGCATCGTCAAAACTGGGACAGCCTCCTTTGTTGTATCAAATTCCGAAATCTGTAGAGGGTCCAAAACAAATTTTTTTCCTTTGAAATTAAAAGAGTAAGTATTGGCATACCCATCATAGAGAACCCTTCGGTCATAGAGCCACGGACGTCCCAACAGCATATGGCAAACGGTCATAGGAATTACATCACACCAGGCTTCGTCCACATATTTTTTCCCAATGAGAATTTAACCAAGCAGCGTTGTTTCACTAGGACTGAGTTAGCTTCATTAACCCAGCTAATCCGGTAAGGGGTGGGGTGCTTCTCTGTCTTCAGCCCCAAACGTTCAACTGCAGTTTCGGAGATCACATTCATGCCGCTGCCATTATCAATAATGACGTTCAAAGCCCGACCATCATGCTCCATTCGAGTGTGAAAAATATTAGTGCGCAACCACTCGGGATTAGCTTGGAGTTCTTTCTTAGTTCCTGTCAAAACTCGATGGATCACGCAGCTGGGTAAGTCTGATGCACCCAAGTGCTCTTCTTCACTGTGACTACCCCTATCGGCCTCTTCCCCATCTGTATCTTCAACAGCGTCCACTACTAACAACTCCTTCTCACATATAAAAGCTAGTTTCTTATCTCTAGTGGGGCACACTACAGCATAGTGTCCAAAGCCTTTACACTTATAACATTGTGGCCCTTCGCTGGAAACTTTGGTTTTTCCTTTCTGGTCTCCACTTGCCCCGCCCCTAGGTTGATCTTTCAGCAATGAGGGACGTTGGACTGAAGACGTTGGCACACGTTCAGACCGTGAATCCCACGACATCATTTTCCTCCCAACTAAAGGCCCCATTTGTTTTTCAATACGGAGTGCCAATTGATACGCCTCCTCCACGTTGATTAAACGTGCAGTCCACATTTCTTTGCGTAGCTCGCTGCGTAGTCCGGTGCGGTATCGGGCTAAAGTTTGTTGCTCAGTCTCCACGATCTTGCTACGGACAGTCAACTCGTGAAAACGATCCGTGAATTGATCAACACTCGATGACCCTTGCCTGAGTTGCAACATCTCTTCGAACATCATTTGCTCATAATCAATGGGCAAATATTTTTCCTTGAGTCGTTCTTTCATCTCTTCCCAGTTAGAAACTGCTGGTCTTCGTGTACGGCGTAATTGTTCTTCCACACTTCCCCACCATGCTCGTGCATGCCCCTTTAATTTCATCCGAACATAACGAACCTTTCTATCCTCCGAAACAGCAAACCAATCAAAATAATCTTCAATAGCTATTATCCAGTCCTCAAAAGCGTTGGGCTCTAATTTTCCAAAAAAATCCGGCACATCAACCTTCATTCTTTTGGTTAGTTCATCCAGAGGTTGATAACCTGCACCACGACCAACATGTCCTCGGTGAAAATTGCGCCTATGACGTCGGACTCGAGGCTCATGATCCTCAAACTCCTGGTTTTCTTCTTCTTCTTCATAAGCACCTCCATCGCTTTCATCCAGTCCCTCTCCACAAACTGCTCTACGCCCTCTCCGATTAAAGGGCCCATACTCCTCTCGAACATAACGCTCATCTATGACATCCAATCGATGAGTGAGTTGTTCCAATACCGTGGCGATTTGATCGATTTGGTGCTGCAACTGGGGCTGGTCCGTGTCTTGGGTGTTTGGGTTTTGGTCGTTGAGGTTTTGGTTGTTTGCCATAGCGTACGAATTACCACTGCGGGTTATAGGCATGGAATGTGAAATACCGTAACAAAGGAACCTGGCTCTTGATGCCAAAATTGGTGCCAAGTCTCTCGGATCAACCTCACGCTGAAGCCAAGAGCAGGGCAAACACAGAATCTCTCTGTAACATTGGAATCACTCCAAGTAAAGTTTGAATTCAAACTTGTGAGATGGCCAAAAAACTGCCTTCATTATTTTCATCCTTCCTTAAATAATAATCCAATAATACAATCTCCAACTCCAACTAGGAAAGCAATAAACTAGGAAGAAGCAAACTAGGAAACAATAAACTCGGAAAGCAATAAACAGAAAAAAGAAAACAAATTGCAGCAAATACGTAAACTTCCTAAAATACTCTGCATATCCTAACAGCTCCAATGTTCACGGGATCCTTAGTCACGGAATTATGGGAGATCTTTCTCCTGATTTGCATCACCTTCGTTTCAGTCGTTGCCAGGGAACGTTGCAAAACTTGGATGGGCTGCTGGTCCAGCCGTGACCATTTGGTTCTCCATCGTGACTTACTGCACCTCCGCTTTGCTCAGCGATTGCTACCGTTCACCTACCAAGAGAAACCATACTTACATGGATGCCATTCGATCCAACTTGGGTAAATTTTTTTTCCAATCAAATTAACAAATTTGATCTTGGAGTTCAAATTCTCATTTTTTGCCTTTTCTAGATGGGGCAAAGGTCAAGATATGCTTGGTGATTCAGTACCTGAACCTTCTTGCAACAGCCAGCGAGTACACTGTATTTGCAGCCCAAATGATGACGCACGTAGCTAGGTTTGAAATCATGTGCACAATATCTTAATTATCATTTTGATTAATCCTTTAACTTAGTGCCTAGCTAATTAATTCTGGGACATTATTTGGGTTGTTTCAATCAAACAGGGATATCAACTGGCTCTCTAAATGTCGCAACGCAGCTGATGATGCATGTTATGTTAATCCCATGCCATACTTCATTGCTTTCGCCGTTGCTCAAATAATTCTCTTTCAAATTCCCAAGTTTGATCCTCAGAGGCGCAGTTTCTCCATTCTGTGTCTTATGATGTTCCTACTTTATTCAGGAATTGGTCTTGGCCTTGCTATCGCTAAAGTTGCAGGTACGTATACGTACAAGTAAATTATGTTTTTCTACTTTTAATCTTAATTTCTGATGAATTTGCAGGTACGTGCGTGCGTGCAAGTTTTCATTACATGACCTCAAAGCTTTCATTTTATAACCAAAATCTTTGTGCTAATTGTTTATATCATTTTCTTAGAAAACTTAGTTTAAATATCCATATATAAATGATTTCTTAGGTATTTTGATATATACGTACATTTAAATTGATAATTCTGATCTTACCATATTTTGCTAAAATACCTATATCGATCATACTCGTCAGGTGTGCATGGGATATATTATACTGACCTTTCAACGGAGAATAGTACTACTATGACTCGAGCCCAAAAAATATTGAAGATCGTCCGAGCAATCGGGGTTATAGCTCATGCATACAATTTCTCAGCCGTCCTAATTAAAATCGAGGTATATATATATATATATATAAATATATATATATCATGTTGATCAACTAATTAACCAAATCATGTATAGCAGGATACAGTTAAATTCCCACCATCAGAAGCCGAGACAATGAAAAAGGCCACAGGACTTAGCCTTATATTATACTCACAACCTTTGTCTCCATGCTTCATGGCTGCTTGCATTTTGCTGCTTTTGGAAATAACTCTCGGCCTGTATTCCTCCTCCATGGCTTCTATAAACCATATTGGCTGCTTGACATGATAGCAAGTGCTGCCATGATTGTAATCCAATTAGCTGGAGGATACCAGATCTATTTGCTACCCAGTTTGGCCATGGTTGAGGAAACCCTAGCAAAGAGATTCCCGGATAATGAATTCATCACCAAAGACATTAAAATCCCGACCGGCTGCAGGCATTTTGGTCCCTACAAACTCAACCTCTTTCGACTGGTTTGGAGGACACTTTTTCGTGATCACAGCCACTGTGTTATCAATGTTTCTAGCAATCTACCTCGACCTGCTTAAAATCTTTCAGATTTTGGCCTTTTGGCCTATCGCAGTTTACTTCCCAGTGGAGATGTCTATGGTGCAAAAAAATATACTGAAGTGGAGCAAAAGATGGATTTGCCTTCAAATCCTCAGTGTCGGGTGCCTCATTGTTACCATAGCCACAGCTGCTGCCTCTAGTGTTGATCTTTTTAATTTGTATTGGGTCTAATATGTGTAACCTCGAGGTGTTAAAATGTAACCACTGTAATTTTCCTCTGTTATAAGTGGGACTATCAATAAAATTGGGTACCGTCCTTTTCTTAAAAAAAAAATTATTACAAATATTTAAGCTAGATAAAACATGCATGCTGGGTTATGCCGTAAGCTTGGGTTCTAGCTACTGGTCCTTGACATATATATTTAGCTGTTAATTGATAGGTTACAAACTATAATTACAATAATGCTTGATTTTGAGATTTCGTCCATATATAGTTTGCTTGCATGAGAAGGATCGAAATTATATAAATATACTTTTTTGACTTTATGGTCTTACATATAATCACATATTAAATAATTTAGCTAGGTAATTTAATTTGTGGGGTGGAAAGAATTTGAGCCAAGATGCAGAAAAGCTGATTCGATGGAATATATTGAGCATGGAGCGTGATCGATGTGTTTGGTCAGTTTATGAGCACTGATAATTAGTTCTAAAGGCCACTGATCAAGGGAGGAATCTTTGATTAATACTGATCAATTAGTTCTGAAGGCCAGATCAATATATATACCTTTGCACTAGTATACTCACTACAAGAAAACTGTTTATTTGCAATTAATTAATTCCAATAAAATGACTATTTATAACTAAAATAAATCTATTTTAATCACAAATAATCTTTTCGTCATAAACAAATGACCATAAATACCTATTTTTCTTGCAAACTATTCGATCGTACCTACCTACAGTTTAATCATTTTCACCATTTTTATTTATTTATATATGATGTGTCTGATTCACAAACAGCCACGTAGTTTCGTTGTAAACCAGAGATAAACCCGTAGCAAGGCAATCATTTTCCCCTCTACAATTACTGCTCCCTGCGATAAGCGATGACCAAGGTCGATAGCCTTGCTACGGGCTTTTAGTTTTTTTTAATATTTAAAAGTATTAAAAAAATAATGTGAAAAAAATATATATTTAAAACTTTTTTTTCACATTATTTTTAATATTTCTAAGTATTTTAAAAAATATATATAATATTTTCTTAATTAGTAAAAAAAAAAAAAAAAAAAGGAAGAAGAAGAAGAAGAAGAGAGCCGGAGCATGAGCGGGATCCCAGCAGATACCTGCATTACCCTTATGATCTGGTATTTGTCAGTTTCTGCTGCTGCGTACGTTTGTACAAACTGCTTTTTTTATTTTATCTGTGGTAGGCTGACATGCCATTGACGAAAATGCCTATTTAATTGGTTTCTTAAAATAGGTATCTAGGTTGGCCGACCGTTTGTGGGTGTTAAGTGTAAATTTTTTTTACGTTTTGTTTCGTCCTTTCCCTTCCAGAAATGACTAAGCTTTAAGCTTTTTAAGGCCCAAACACATCCTCGGCGAATGTAGCAGGAGAATGTCGACTATGATTCGTTGTTGTCGGCGTTCAATGGGACTTGATTTTTCCTGCTTCATCAAATTTATCTTATTTAATTTATATCATACTTTTTTATATTTATTTATTTTATTTAAATTTAATTTTTACGTTAAATTATCTATTTACTCTTTATATAATAATAAAATATTAATAATTTAATAATTTTTTTATTTAATTTATTTTTATCACATTTTGTAACTCTACCAATTAAATGTTAATAATAATTATATTATAATTAAATTAATATTAAAAAAATCATATTTTCAAAAGTCATTTAATGTTAAAAATAAAAAATATTTAATTAAATTTATTTACATTTCTATTCACATTTCTTAATTACAAACCAAATAGTATTTTTGCTTGGAGTGAGAAACTAATATTTTAATATTTGCTCGGAGTGAAAAATTAGTATTTTCATGTTTGGTGAATCAATTGTAGTTCTCTATCTTTAGCCAACCAGTATACCAAAAGTCTAAATTATTTTAAATTTGTCCAATTCAATGTGGGATATTTTTTACATCAATTATACAAATTTTAGCCAATCTTCTCATTCAGCCAAGCCAATGAAAATACTTTTAGATCAATTAAGGATGACCACAAGAGCTTCTGCTTTGCCATTATGCTTTTGTATATAGAAAAACCTACTCTTTTTGCAGAGAGCTACCATTGGTGGAAAAACCTATTGATCTTCCCGCTGGGGCGTAGCATTGCTATTTCATGTGTTTTTTTTTTTAAGTTATTTTTTATATAGATTTTTTAACACTTTTAAATATTTTTTAAAAAATAAAATAAATTTAGAACATCATTAAAAAACACTTCCTTAATCAGAAAGTAAAAAACAAAATCATTAAAAAATACTTTCTTAATCACAAAGTAACATAAAAAATATTTTTTTATGATTTTTTTAATTTTACTTTGTGATTAAAGAAGTATTTTTTAATGATATTGTGAATTTATATATATATTTTTTTAAATATTTAAAATTGTTAAAAAATTTATATAAAAAAAATTAAAAAAACACATCAAAAAGCAATGTTAGACCCTAGTGGGAGCCCCCAGCGGGGCGTCTAGCATTATTCTATATATGCATGCAAACCGAAGTTTTAAAATGTTATTTGATAATACTTTAAATTTTATTTTATTTTTTTAAAAATATTTAAAAGTGTTAAGAAAATGAAGTGAAAAAAAAATTTAAAATATTGTTTTTTTCACATCATTTTTTTAACACTTTTAAATATTTTTAAAAAAATAAAAAATTTACAATATTATTAAACAACATTTTCTTAATCACTAAATAAAAAAAACTGACCCGAACAACTTCCCTTCTCATCTTTGCACTTTCACGCTTTCTTCCGCCATTTATTTCTACCTGTCGGGTTTCTGCAATTATCTGCAGTGAACACAGCCATGTTTTTATTTTATTTATTTTATTTAATATTTAAAGAAGTTTTTGTTTAAATAAGTTTGTGATTTTTTTTAAATGTCTAAAGAATTTAAAAGAATGTTTGAAAAAGAAATTTGAACTTAGGTGAAGAATTTCGGTGGCTTCCCTATGTGGGTGCAGCATCACCATCATAATAATTGAACTCATCATGACAAAAGATATATTTACAAGAAAAATGAGCTTTTATGATCAATTTATTGCAACTAGAAGACTATTTGTAACCAATTTTAGTTGCAAATAGTCATTTTACTGGAATTAACTGGTCGTAAATAAGCAGTTTTCTTGCTTACGAATTTACATTTGGTGAGAAAGAAAAAAAGTATATCGTGTGATATGTGAGGATGATGAATAGAATTTTTCAAAATCTAATGCAGTTAGAAGAATTAGGTGCTACAATATAATTAAAATAATTAAACTTACATCTTTTCATTTTGGAATAAATGATTTAACATATATTTAAAAACTTTTATCGAAGTTCGGATGAGAGTATCTATTCTAAAATTAAGCTTTACACCTTCAATCATAAATTGCGACATATTTTAGGATTTTACTATTTTCCTAAAACGTAAAATATTGTTTTTTGATCATTGTGATTAAAATTTAGGGTGCAATAAAAAATTGTTATAGAGGTTTGTCTTAAAGTCAAATTACTCGACCTACTTATGTACATAAGTTTATTTGTGGAAGGAAACAAGTTCACGTGCTTAATCTTCATAATTTGCTGGCCATGGTTCTGTTCCTTTTAACTGGAGCCATGCACATTATGCAATATGCATATATGCATGCTGCCAATATTTAACCATGCGCGCCATGAGTAGTACTATTACTGCATGCAAGCTGCTAGCTAGCTACGTAATATTGTGTCTGGCCAGTTTACATCATCCATATATATTTACCTCCATGCTACGTACATCAATACCACATATATATATATATATTTATATATAATTAAACACATTCATGATTAATGACATGACATAATTAAAGTACTTACGGCCAATTAAAACCATCATGTTTACCGAGATTTACTTTATTCTTAGGAAAAAACCACTTTAGCATATATATATGACCATGAAATCTATCATTAACTAACCTTGATGATATATATCAATCCAAGAGCTACAAAATGTGTCTTCCTTGGATATCCATCTGATATTAAAGATTATAAAGTCATGGATCTCAATAGCAATAAAATTTTCATTTCACGAAATGTTACATTTCATGAAAATATTTTCCCTTTCAAAGCAGTCTCCACAGATTCTCATACTCATTCCTTTTTGTTTCCTGTCTCAGAAGATTCATATAGTACAGACTACTATTCCAAAATCCCAGTTGTTATTCCTAATCAGAGTGATTTAACTCTGTCTATCAATGAATCTATACCAAACAATAGTCCAAATACCTCCATGACTCATGATCAATCTAACAATAGTCCAAATAGAAGAAAATCTTCTTGAGTTAGGCTGAAACTCAGTTTTTTGCAAGACTACTATTGCAGCAATGTTTCTTCAAATGCAACACCTCTCACTACTTCTAAAGATGGTTCTAAAGGTAATCCATATTCTATCTCATCTTTCTCATCTGCCAGTAGACTATCTAATTCACATAGAGCTTTTCTTGCTTCAATTTCAAACTGTCTAGAACCTAAATCCTATAAACAAGCTGCACAATTTCCTGAATGGCAAAAAGCTATGAAAAATAAAATTGATGCTTTGGAGTTAAATAACTTGGAACCTTGTTACTCTACTTAAAAATAAACAGACTATTGGTTGTAAATGGGTATTCAAAGTAAAATATAAAACTGATGGAAGCATAGAAAGTCACAAGGCTAGATTAGTGGCAAATGGCTATAATCAACAAGAGGGTTTGGATTTCTTTGATACATTTTCTCACGTGGCAAATGTGACTTCTATTAGACTATTACTTGTTGTAGTTGCAATTAAGAACTGGCATCCTCATCAATTGGATGTAAACAACGCATTCTTACATGGTGATTTACAAGAAGAAGCTTACATGGAACTGCCCCTGGAATGCCTAATCCAGAAAATAAGGTTTGTCATCTTTTGAAAAGCCTTTACGGCCTCAAGCAGGCATCTAGAAAATGGTTTAAAAGACTATCCACTTCCCTCATTAGCTATGGTTTTACTCAAGGAACCTCTGATTGCTCTCTTCTTATAAAGAAATCCACAACATCCTTCATGAATTGTTGGTATATGTTGATGATCTGTTGCTAGCTAGTGATAGCTTACAGGAAATTCAACTCCTAAAAGAGTTTCTGCATGATCAATTCACTATAAAGGATTTGGGGCCACTAAAATATTTCCTTGGCTTGGAAATAGCAAGATCAAAAGCAGGCATTTCTCTTTGCCAAAGGAAACATGCATTGGATATTCTTCAAGACACGGAAACAATTGGTACAAAGCATGCTGCCTTTCCAATGGAGACAATTTAAAACTCACAGCTATTGATTCTAATTTGTATGAAGATCCATCAGCTCAAAAGACTCATTGGGAGGCTCTTATACTTAACACTTACAAGACCAGACCTTGCATATTCAGTTAAAGTCCTCAACCAATTTCTTGCTAAGCCTGATGTGAGTCATTATCTAGTAGCAGTTAGAGTGTTAAGGTACTTGAAAGCCACTCCAGGTCAGGGATTGTTTTTCTCGGCATCCTCAAAATTGCAACTCAAGGCATTTTTAGACAGTGATTGGGCAGGGTGCATTGATACAAGGAGAAGTGTCACAGGGTTTGCAGTGTTTTTGGGAGACTCATTGATCTCATGGAAGTCCAAAAAGCAAGTAACTCTAAGTCGATCCTTTACTGAAGCAAAATATCGAGCCCTTTCAACCACAACATGTGAAGTCCAATGGTTGGTTTATGCACTGTAGGATTTACAAATCACCCATTCTCAGCCAACTTTGATGTATACTGATAGCAAGTCTGCAATATCCATAGCCTCAAATCCAGTTTAGCATGAAAGATCCAAACATATTCAAATCAACTGTCATTTAGTTCGTGAAAAGCTGTAGCAAAACCTCATCAAATTATTTTACATTCCATCTCGACTACAATTGGCAGACATCTTTACAAAGCCACTTGGTTCTTTACCTTTTCATCATTCTCTTCGCAAGATGAACATCCTTAATATTCATGTTCATCTTGAGAGGGGGGTGTTGGAGTATAGCCTCAAAAATAGAAGATATGGAATTAAAGTCAAAATATGAAAATGGCAAAATAGATAATGAGCCTTGACAGTTATTTTTTGTTATTCTGTTACTAGTTTCATTTTTGTATAAGTACATGTAAAGCACTTGTATCAATTTAATTCAGTCTATTCAATGCAATATACGATAGTTTTTCATCCTCTTCTCTCTGCTTTCTAGTTTTTAGTTTTTCTATCTTTCATTTGTCAAGTTCTCAATAGCTTGGAGTGTGATCGACGTGTTTGGTCAGTTTATGATCGAGTACAGTTTAATATCATTTTCACCATTTCCATTAATTGTCTTCTGGTGTTGCCAAACGCCGGAAATAAAATAGTCATGATCATGACTAGGAGCTTGTGTTCCCATGGCTGTGTTATTGACAAAGGTTATTAAGGTCTCGTTTGTCGCTGGCATTATTGTTTAGGAGCTAGGAAATTAATGATCATCTGTCGAAAGAATTAATTAACTTGCAGTGATCATGAGCCTTAGATATCATCACCTTCCGGTTACAGTAATTAATTATTAGCCCAATATTGTTTGAAAGGCACATTAATTATTGCTTTCCCCCAAGTAAAATTGTGACATGAAAACACTACGTTCCAAGGTAAGGAAAATACAAGGAAGCTTCGTCATAATAGAACTGTAGAAGTAGATCATACAGCATTGGGTGTCTATAAATATAATTGCCACTCCAAATTTCCCTATGGATGTGAATTTGGCAACAGAAGTCTTTTGAGCTTTCCACGCTCACGAAAGGTATTGGTGCTTACGCCTTACGGGTATGCATGGTAACTGCATACTTATATTTGATGATCCTTTTAAGGTTATATGTATTTTTTTTTAAAATAATTATGAATGATTTAGTACCAAATATATACTTATTTAATTGGTACGCGCAATATATGCTGGCCCCATCCCCTGGCCTTTTTTCGAGTCGATCTCTTGGTTGGGTCGATTGTCTTTGGCGGAATTAATATGTTGATTTTTCCACATTTTTTGGTCAATTTGGAAATCGACAAGTAGCTAGTGTTGGAGATATTTTCTTCTTGTGTTTTCTGTCTGCTAGTTGTTATATTTCAAGAAGGATCTCCCTTCTCTATGTACATGCAATCATATAACAGGTATATGCTTGTCAGTACCATGCATTAATGCATCAATCATGGGCATGCAACGCCATAGCTAGGTAGTTCTTTTTCCTTTACTTGGCCTTTTAAAAGTTGAAATACCGATGTTTAGTTCGCCTAATCAAAGGTCTGACCAAATTCGATATCCATATTGATTAATATTGATCTTCAATGGGTACTTTGAGGTTACACCATGACAATTAGTTTACAACGACCATTAATCTGGCCGACATAGTACTTTCGGTGCAATTTTGTTGGTTTTCATCAATTTGTTTAGTAATAAGGATATGTGGAAGCGATGACACTAATTAGCTTGTTGGTCATAAGCGATTTTGATTCTGCTTCTGTGTCATGCTCAAGACATTCTGAGAATTAGCTAGGCTCGCAAGAGATTTGTAAAGCCGGCACACAAATTAAATATATATGTAACATTATTATAAGTTTGATGTCGTCCTCATCATCATCATTAATATTTGCCGGAATGCATGCATGTCTGATAACCCCGCCCCATGCTTATCCCCACCACCAAGATAGCCGTAAGATCAGTGAGATAAATAGCTCCTTCATGTATATCTCAGTACATTATTACTCGAGCGCGAGTACGTGATCCAAAACCAACGCACATGGATGATGGATATACAGCCCCATCCCAATCTGGCTAGATTGACATGCATCTAGCCATGACCATATTTCAACCTCCAAATTTTTGCTGCCCCCACATGCATATATGTGTACATACGCATGCAGCTTCCGCGAAGCTTCGTATTTTCCGCAATTTCCGGACGATTCTGTACGGATGATTGACGTATACGTATCGTAACTTCTATATATATATATATATGTAATTGACATTAAGCAAACAATAATTGCTAGTACCCTTGATTTCAGGATGCATCAGATTCTTGGGGTTTGTCTGTCAGCTTCCTTTGCATAATCGATCTTGTTACCAATATTGTTGGAAATGCAGCAGAGCATGCAGGAGCAATCATATTTGCTTTTGAGAACAAGTTGGTGAGTGCTAGCAACTATATATATGGTTCTAGTGCTTTTCTGTCTTGACAATTAATTTATTTGGTAATAAGAAGATTATAAGGGAAAATTCTGGGCACATTAATGTTTGCAGGATTTAACACTTTTTTTTTTTTTATGGGTATATTATAACATTGCAGGATATAATTTAGGTGTTGCTTTAGGGTCTGCAACTCAAATTGCAATGTTTGTGGTCAGAATTTGAAAAAGCTTTCTTAATTTGCCAAGTTTTGAAAATAAACTACTTAATTTATACTAAAAGTACATTAATGGCCTAATTAATATTTCAGGTTCCATTATGCGTGGTTGTAGCTTGGATTATGGGAATTAAGATGGATCTTGATTCCAATATTCTTGAGACGTGCTCCAATCAATAATTGCGACGGCCTTCACTTTACAGGTAAGAATATTAGCCTAAATGTCCGTTCGCTGCTCACTCATATAGAGAGTACTCATGACGATGAAATCTTTATAATTTCACTCTCAATTTCATAGGATGGGACTTCTCGCTACATCAAAGGATTGGTTCTCCTCTCGTTAAGAAAGGTCAGAAAAAAATTGACAGAGAAAAAGAGAGGGAACGAAATGACAAGAGAGAAATGTTAAAAAAAAAAAAAATTTCATCAAAAGGAGCGCGGTTGCATGGGATTCCCAGCCCGGTTGAAAGTAGAGTTTCTACTCGAAGCTGGCAAACCTGGCCATCTTTTGTTCCACCGTTGTATCATCTGGCAACAGTACGTACGTACACGTGGAATCTGTCCCTAGTATACGTACCTTTTGTTCAAGTGATCCACAATTTATCTGCAACTTTCTGTGAAATACACTTTTTTAAAATTTTAGATATGAGCAATGGCAGCAATATCATCCATTTATAATTTTTCTACAACTTTTTAATAAAATCATATTTTTTTAAATTTTAAACACATCAAAATTAAAATCAAAACTAAAATAAATATTTAAAAAAAAATTATTTTATTAAAAAGTGTAGAGGAGTAATAAGGATATCATTTTTCTTTAGGTATATCAAAATCAAATTCTAAAAAAATATTATTGTAGTCTAAGAGATGTCAATTAGCTAGTTGTTAGTTTATCATTTCTCTTTTGTCAAACTCCAGTTGAAGACAACAGAAAATTGAAACTAATTAGAATCAAAACAACAGTTAATTAAGAAAAGGAATAGCAATCGATTAGTTTATCAGATGATTAAGAAAATAATATATAGGCACAATTATCCGCTGCCCATTGCCTCAGAGAGAGAACGTCTACCTTCTTTATAGAAAAACCTCATTTCCGCGAGAGCCATTGTTGGAGAGGAAGGTGGAGCTGTGTCTCTCACCCTCCTCTCCTTCTCCTTTTCGTTTTTGTACTGTATATATACTTTTAAAATAGTGTTTTTCCCCACCTCCCTCCACCGGTTCGATTTTGGTCAGATCTGCTGCTCTCTGGCCGCCATCCACCTACACGCGCCCCACCATTCCCATCCTACAGCCACCGATCTACTGGGATGGCGCGGAGTCGGGCCAAAAAAGTCAATACGTGGCCCTCACGTGCGGTTTGTTTCTGTGCGTGTTTCTCACACGCCGCCGAGCAACGATGCTTCTGACGACTACGCATGTCGTACCAGTAGCTTCATCTCACCGAGATCTTCCAAATCTAGGCCACCTAGTCTCCATCCCACCGGTGCGTGGCTGCCACGTGCCATCACAGGAGCCCGGGAATGCAGATAATCAATAGATCAGTCCACTCGATGCTAGATTTTTTACTGTGTTATCGCTTTTCCTAAACCGTGATCTCAAAGAAGGGATTGCGGATCTCTTCAAAAATCATCTCAAGACAATAAGCAACAATACACCTGCCACTCTCACCACTTTCAGAGGAGGTTCCACCTCTCTACCAGTGGTGGTTCCATCGTTTGCAATCTTTTGCGAACAGTTTATTTCCGTCTTTTAAGACGGCGTCTTCTTTGTAAGACATGGGTGAAGACCAAGAAATTAGTCGCAAAAACTCGCTTTTTTATCCACCACTTTGCACTGTTGTTATTGTTTTGGGGTGTTTGTTGAGGAACCGCACCCCCTCCTCTTGTATTATCTTTTATAATGAAATATACTTGCTTGCTTAAAAAAATAATAATAACTAAGAAAAGGAAAAAGAATGTTGAGGACGCAAACCATGGGTTGGAAAAGCGATTCGCCACAGTTCATTTGGACGTCATTTATTGCATAAGAAAACAGGAAAATTACGTTGTGGTTGCATGTTTTCTCAAAATTACTTTTTCTTTTTCTTTTTTTTTTTAAAGATTAATGTTACATATAGTCGTAGAGTGCGCAAACGCCGTATAGTCACTTTGAAAAAGAATGGAGTCTATTATTAAAAAAATATTATTTTTATATAGATTCCATATTTATTCATCTTTTTTAAAGTGATTGCGCCTCGTTTGCGCACTCACGACTGCCACTATCATTTATCTTTTTTAAAATATATGCCCAAATCTCTGACTTATCCATTTTTGTTTTGTTAGATGTGTTTGTTTTCTTTTTAAAAGCATGTCGAATGAAAAGATCCCTTTGGGATGAAAAGACCGATCTTAAAATTGGTTGTTGTGGAAAACAAAATCTATAGCATTCACGATTTTGCTTTTCTTGGGCATCCTGCGATCCTGTATTTCTCCGTGAGTGACGGAATGAGGGAGAGGCTTTCTTGTTATTTTATGCATCCGTTCGTTGATCATCTCTATCATTCATGTTTTCCATTTGGACGGTGCTAGCGGGCCTGTTAGTACAAAATTGTTGTTCTTTTTCTTATTTTTTTAAAAATATTTTTAACCATTGAAAAAAATTAAAAATCTATATAAATTCATTAATAATCATTTTCTTTAAATAAAAAATTAAAAATTAAGCTCGGGGTAGGAATAATAACGTAATAAACTCTTGTCCCGAATCCACGTGTTTTGGTATTTCTGCTCAAGTTTAAGACTTGTCACAATGGAATGCAGACAGAGAGCTCCAATCATGCCTGCATAGAAGATTACGAATGATAAAAGTCACCGGATGTGACACATGAGAAATGCAGCTCTAACTGCCAACTACATGACAAGTAACATTAACATTGGATTCATCAAATTTATCTTTAAATTTTGATAAAAAATACATATTTTTCATATATCTAAAACATCCTTATCCATAACTCCACATTGAATTAACTATTGAATTCATTAAAATAATAATATAATATTATTTTTTTAATAAAAATATTTTTATTTTTTTTTCATATTTTATAATCACACTAATCATATATTAATTAATAATTTAATTTGATTCTTATATTATTATTACAGATGGTTGGAAATTAAATGTGAATAGAAAAGACCTTTGAAGATTAAAAGTGAATAAAAAATAGATTTGATGAGTGAATAGTAACCCTTCAAATTTGAAGAAATACATACATTTACTGTAGCTAAAAGTTTCACATTTATCTCTTTAGTTAATCCAATGCAGCTCTCTTTTGATGAAATTCATCATATTTTACATTTGACTAGGCTTTTGATGAAGACAATGCCAATGCTCTTAACCCTGTTATTAGCATTGTCTTCATCAAAACCATCTTCTAAATTTGATAAAAAAATACATATTTTTCACAAATTCAAAACCTCCATATCCATAACCCCACATTGGATTAACCATTAGATTCATCAAAATAATAATATAATATTTTTTTTTTAATAATAATCTTTTTAATTTTTTTTTTCATATTTTACAATTACACTAACCATATGTACATTAATAATTTAATTAGATACTTAAATTATTGTTTCCCAACTAATTTTTTTTCTCAACCTAATTACCCAACAAACACAAATCACAAACTGATTTTCAAACCCAAACTAGTAGTCTGCCGCATATCTCCATAAATCTAACTAACTCAAGTTGCTGCCATCACACAAAATAAATGACAAGCATCTTCTCTCTCGAGCAATCATTGGTATTGACATATGATTATTGCTGAATGAACATATGATTATTGATGAATGAACATGCTGAAATTACTCCAGTAGAGTTTGATCTATCACATATACATCCTTGGTATTGACAACCATGTCAATTCTGGTAGTGTTATGACTGACTCCAAACATATGAACCAATACTATGCTATGTCCATCAAATCAGACAGCCATTGGTTTACTCCAACTCGAGCAATATCTTCAGAATATAAGCTTTCAGCATCAGAACCTCCAACGGTTCTTCATTCATGAACCTGATCAACATATTCTGATGCTTACAAGCAATACCCCCTTGTTTCTAAACACCAACCAGACGAGAGAACAAAAAAACAAGAACATAAATTTAACAAAACAACTCATATGACATTTGCATTGGAAGACGTTAAATGAGTTGTACTAAAATCGAACTAATTGTTCTCTGGGAGAGAGAAGCCAAGCCAATTCTTAGTAAAAGGGAGATGCAAGAAGGATTGCTGTTGATGCACTCTAACAAAGCAACCAACACAAAACAGGTGACATGCGGTGCTATAAGTCTTGCTCATTTCAGAACATGCATCTATCAGTGATGCAATTCTAATGCCAAAACAGGTCAAATTTTGACACAAACCTACATTTAATGGAAAAGGTATTGAGCTTCAGCCTCAATACTGCAGAACAGATTAAGCTCTGATTGGAGCCTCTCAATCCTAGTTAGGCTTGAAACAACGCTGTGTAGGGGAGAATGACTGCTATCAAATCATCCACACAGAGGTTATCTTTAGTTGGAAAGCCACTTCTTGGCATATCAAGTGACTTCAAATAAATGACTGCTATCAAATCATCCACACAGAGGTGATAAACCTTGGGCAGCAATCTAACACCCAAACTACAATAATTTTTTTTTACAAGTAACCAAAACTACAATAAAATGAAACTATATACCAACTGCTACCTCACCAATTGGATTATTGAGGGCCCCCATGCATGCAAAATTGGAAGAGGTACCTAATAATCATGCAGAGAAATACAGTCTGATGCAAGTGCAAATGCAATTCCACCACATATTCAGAATCCACTATTCAAAGCTTGAATCCAAATGTTAAAATAAAACATATGGTACATGAAAATAAAACGTTAAAATATCCAGCTAACAGAAAACATACAGGAGAACTTGGAGAGCAAGTAGTTCATAAACCAGTTCATAAACCACCAACATTCAGAGCAAGTAGTTCATAAATCCACCAACATTCAGTATCACCCAACATTTCCACCAACAAACCAGTTCATAAACCAGTAACTCCAGTAGATTCACATTTTAGTATCGAAATAATGTAATAGCTCCACAAACCAGTTCATAAACCAGCAAATGAAAATAGCAGTACATTTCAGCAGCAGTACACTTCAATACATTTGTGTAGCAGTTTTACACTTCAGTAGCAGTACCCAAATAATTTCAGCAAGTTCAGTTACACATCAGCAATTTCAGTTACACAGCAAGTCCAGGGGCACATATACAAGTTCAGTCTATGTCAAAGACAAAAAAGGCTTCATCTTTTTTAGCCAAATCATCTACAGTAAGTAACGGGAAGTGGGAAACCAACCCCATCATTATTATCATTCTATAACTAGTAAATGAAATAAAAGGAACAGTAAATGCAGGATATTTTATTACTTTAATTTACAATAGATGGGAATAGGGAGGGTTTAAAAGTTATGAACACAAGAAGACTTCTAACTTTAATTTGCAAAACTTTCCCATGGAGGATTAGAGAAAATGCAGGATATAAAGCTAGAAAACTTTTACTTGCAAGCTTGTTTATTGGCATACTAGACATATTATTATAAAAAAACGTAGTATTATAGTGACTGTTGTGTGTGTACACCAACTCATAAATAGCTAATGCCAATAAAATTAAGTATATGGTTTCTGTTAGGCAGAGAGAAACATGTGAAAATGTAAAGATACAAAGATCACCATTTTCAGCTCTCAAGAACACAACCGAGTCCTCTGCAACCAGCTTCTTGTGGTTCACGAATGTGCTCCACCCAGTCGTCAACAGAGTATAATGGCATAAAAGAGTTCAAATAGCTAAATAACAAAAAACCCATGTGTTTATACCCATGTTTAACAGCATATACTTTATACCCATGTTTAACAAAATAACAAAAAAAAAAAAACCCAGATCTATCAAAGATTCTTCCATTCAAACATTTTCATCTTAACAAACCCAAATCAACAAAGTAACAAAAGGAAAAAACCCTAAAAAAACTGTTACAGAGAGAGCAAGCCAAGACCAGTACTACTTGTTGCTCCGAGGGTGAGTTTTTTTTCCCCTTTTCATTTTCTGTACCACACTCCATTCTGGGTTGTTTTCATTTCATTTTCTACACAAATGTTACATAAAAACACAAAACTACATAAAAAAAAACTCTGAAAATTTTATCTCTGGAAACTAGAACAACGAAACACCATAGAAAGAGATTAAGGAACCAAACAAATCCCAAAGATTTACCTCAAAGCCGTTGTTACCTCAAAGCCAAGACCCGGTGAAGAACCAAAGATTTGCGGTTTGGAGCTTAAATTTCTACAGAGGGAAAAATAGAGAAAGAGGGTAGCATCGGGCTCTAGAGGGAAGAGAGAAAAGAGAGAGAGAAAGGGAAGAGAGAAAATGGAGAGGAAAAATTGAAAGGGAGAAAGGAAATTTTTTTCAGATTCACGGGTGAAAGAAATGGGAGAAAGGGACGCGGGAGAGGAAGAAAGGGAGAGGAAGAAAGAAACGGAATTACGGGCGAAAAGAGGAAGAGCAGTTGAAAGAAGTGATTTTGTAATAAAATAATCGGATCAATTATGAATAGTGAGTCTTCAAATATGAAGATGAAAATAAATTTCCTGTAGCTCAAAGTTTGAGTTTTCATGTTTACCGAATTCAATGACAGTGTTTTAAACTCCTAATTCATCAAATTTTTGAAATTCTTTCATTTTAGCGAGACCGATGCGAGTGCTCTAAGAGTTGAGATGAGATTAAAGTTGAAAATTGAATAAAATATTATTAAAATATTATTTTTTAAATTTATTATAGTTTTGGAATTTGAAAAAGTTGAATTGTTTATTATATTTTGTGTAGAAATTTTAAAAAGTTGTAATGATGAGATGAGTTGAGATCACTTCTCAATCCAGACGGGACCTTAAACTGGTGGAAGGATCAGACAAGGACTTCAAGTTTATAGAAGACCTTGCAGTGGGAAAGACACCATTGAGCTCACAACAAGATCAATTAAAATCCTAAAGGAGCATTACTATCAACTACTAACACAATTAACAGTTGCAATTTTCTGGACTAGACTACAATCTAACCAAACCTGTATAATGATTTACAAGTTCATGACACAATAAGCATGTGGTTCGATCAAAATTTATCCTGCAAAGTACAATATATATATATAGCAGGTGCACAGCCTTTATAGCAAACCTGGAAGAAAAATTGCCATCTATAGTTGCTGCCCACTTCTTGCTGGTTAAAATCAAACGGGTCTCTCATCGTTCAGGAAGCCCCAAAAATATCCAACAAAATTAAGAAGCAAGTCCCTAAAAATTATCTATACATTGTATGACACAACAAGCATGAGCATCACAGGGGGAGGTTTTATAACTACTATGACGCCGCAGAGGACATGATTATAAAAAATGAGTTATTTACAACAAAAAAACAAAGCATCTTGCTTATAGTACCTATAATCTACAATCTACTTCGTCCCTGGGCACCCTAGGAAAGCTTCCTCTGAACTGCTACAATCCACTACAGTCAGAAATAAATCATAGAAAGTAAAACAAAAAATGTAAAATGCAGAAAAGGCTGACCAACAAAACAAGAGTGCATGTAGCACTCAAAAGAATTTTTATATAAATTTAGCATAAAAATGAAAATATTAGTGCATGTTTTTGTAGCACACATGACATAAAACCATATTTCCAGTTAAAAACAGCGCCTCATGAGACTCTAATATTCTCATCTATACTTCAACTCTCTATAGTCTGTTTACTGTCCACCCTTATTATCACGTTTTCCTGATCCCTCTTCTTCAATACCAGGTAATCAGAGTATGTGCCACTGAAACACAACTTTCCTACTGAAAAAGAAATAGCTTTTGCAGTCCCAATTGATCACGGATCTCTTTTTTATTCGGTTGAGTAGGTAAATCAGCCTCTCAATGATTACCTTCACCATTTTTTTTATCCTGGGAGCAATAAAAGTAAGAGCTTGGATCACTGTGGTACACGAGTAGCTGCACCATCAACTGGGTTTCCGGAATCATCTTTAATGGCCGCATCGACAACGGTCTCTGCTTCCAAAAATCGACTCAGATGCTTGTCATCCAAATGTTCCTGACAAAAAAATAAAGCAGCATATCGAGATGAAATATAGAATGATATGATTTTACATCTTCACAATTGTTCGAGAGGCCGTAACACAAAAGTATATAATATTTGAATTCAATGGATAATTTATAGACAAAGTAGAATCAAGGAACGTACAGAAAGGCAAGCTCTGTACTTTTGCCACTCAGAAATGCATTCCTCTTTCTCCCAGTGCCCCTTGACGAACTTCTCTGAATACCACCTATAGCCAAGATTTTGATCAGCAAAATCCTTGCTTAAATAGAGAACAGGAAGAGGTTTTAAGAAGGGTCTAAGGAGGAATTGGGCACGGCCCTTTTGTCCATAGAGACCCAGAAACCCAAAAACACAACTGAAAAGTTCGAACCTGTTGAAGCAATTGTGGTAGGCAGCTCTGAGATGCGAACAAGGCGATGTTGACGAATGAGAGCTATTCTTCTCCCAAGTTTTCCCCATTTGAGTATGTCTGACCGACTCTCGATGTTTCAGTGCTTTCTTCCGTTTGATCAGGCATTCNTTTTTTTTTTTTTTTTTTTTTTTTTTTTTTTTTTTTTTTTTTTTTTTTTGTGTTTTTTTTAAGTTTTTCTTTTTATATAATTTTTTTAATAATTTTAAATATTTTAAAAAAATAAAAAAACTCACAATATTATTAGAAAATACTTTCTTAATCATGAAGTAAAATAAAAAAATTATAAAATAATATTTTTTATTTTATTTAGGGATTAAAGTAGTATTTTTTAATTATTTTTTATTTTACTTCATGATTAAAGAAGTATTTTTTAATGATTTTTTTTTTACTTTCTGATTAAGGAAGTGTTTTATTAAAATATTTATAAGTGTTAAAAAAATCTATGTAAAAGATAACTTAAAAAAAACACATAAAAAAACACATATTAGAATCAGCGAGGCGGTAGATCTAGCATTGTCATTTTCTTTTTGATGTGCAGTTTATATATATATATATATAATTAAAATAAACAAGTGGCTACCAATTGAGCATGCTACGTCTAGCGGGAAGGGGGAGCGGGAGTGAAGAGCGGGGGCTGTAGCACTACTCTTTGACAAAACCATCCCATACACATCCAAACATATTTTAGGTGTCCGAGTTGTTCGGTTTAAAGTAGAAAAATGGTATTATAAAGATATAAAAATCATTTTAAAAAATTTATGTGCTATGATAAATTGTAGAATATTTTTTTGGTATTAGAAAAAAGAATGCAGAAGAAAGAAGAATGGAAAAAAGAAAATTTGAAAAAAGAACATAAGAAGAAGAAATGAAGGAGGAGGAATCACCAAGAGTGGTAAATTAATGGTCATCGGGTTACTCTCAAGTGGCTTCGCTTATTATTTAACTGAGTTGAGTTGAGATAATAAAATATTGTTAGAATATTATTTTTAAATATTATTATTATTTTAAAATTTAAAAAAGTTGAATTGTTTATTATATTTTATATTAGAATTTGAAAAAATTGTAATGATGAGTTGAGATAAGTTGAGAGTAGTTTGGCATCCAAACGTAAATCTTTAGTTTGAATTCGAATGTAGATTCATCTTAGACTATTAGTATTAAGCGACTAGGAATTACCCAGTCATACTAAAGTCTAAAGAATAATTCTACTCTTAAGCCGGTCCAGTCTCCAACACCACACACTAACGATGTGGCAAACCCGGTTTCTTAAAAACGGCTCAAGTTCCCTCTCCCTCTCCCTCCCTCTCATTTGCTCTCCCCCTTCCCTGCCGAATCCTTCTTCTCTCTCTCCCTCCCTCTGCGAATCTCTCTCCCCCTCCCAAAACCACTACCCATCGACTTTGCTTTCCCCCTTCCCTCATTTCTTTGTTCTCCCCCCTCCCTCTGCCGAATCTCTCTCCCCCTCCCAAAACCGGAGTTCAGTCACTCAAGAGAGAGAAAACGAGCCCAAGTACAATGTTTGAAGTTCTTATTCTTTTGGTGCCTGATTTCTCCTTTGTGCTTTTTTTTTTTTTTTTTTTTTGGGTTCAAGCTGTAATTACTGGGGGGATTTTATATGGGTGGGTTTTGGGATTTTTTTCTTTTTGGGTTCAAGCAAGCTGTAATTACTGGTGGGTTTTTGATCTTTTGTGACCTTTTTTTCACCTAAATCATGGCCCATGAAGGGGTGAATCTCTCAAAACCAGAGTCGACATCAACAAAAATTCTTCTCTACAAAGCTGTGCGAGAAAGATGAGCCTTTTTTCACCCAATAAATTAATAGCAATTCATTATTAGCTCTTCTTTCTTTTATCGTTCATGGCATTCGGTTTCACAAACGCATATATTTGAATTTTGAAGCTAAGTTACTGACAAAAAAGTTAATGAATAGATATAACAGAGGTATTTAACAGAGATATTTGCGCTTCCGTTCTTCTCTACAGCCGATTAAAATGTAAGGGGTTTAGGGATCTCTCAACCTTGCTTGGTATGGGCTTCGGCAGAAAGTGGGGAGAGCAAAGAAGGAAGGGACGGGGAGAGCAGAGAGAGAAATTTGAATGGAAGATTCAGAAGTTAACAAATCTGTTTTAAAAATTAAAAAATAAATCCAGCTCAGCTGGTGTGTGGTGTTGGAGATTTTAGTGGCTTAAGAGTAGAATTACTCAAGTCTAAACTATGCTCAAACCTAACTTAAAAGGAGCGTTTGGAGCTTCTTGCTGTTTAGGCCCTTCTTGTTTGCTTCTTATGAAGTAAGGTACTAGTATAGTCATGCACAAGTAGGAAAGAAGCAGGAAGAGGTAAGGAGCAGCGAGTGTGTAATAATTTTTGGTTTCCAATTTGAATTAAAATAGCATATAGAAAGGGGGTGATCGTCGACAACTCGACTAGCATGCACGAAGGGGAAGAGGTGGGCATGCTCTGAAAGAGAGAGAGAGGGAATTCGTGAGGGGGTGGGCCACGGTGATACAGAGAAAAAGAGAGCACACAGAGAGAGAGATGGGAGGAGGAACTAATAGGCGTCGCAAATCACCAAAAGTGGCGTGGAGAAGGGACCTGCTATGGCGCTGGCACCGAAGAGGTCTTGGGCAATAAAGAGATTTATTCTCAAGACGAATATCAACTGTTCGAGACAAAGCTCAGAAGAAAAACCAGCCTTTTCTATTCAGTGCTTTTTGTACATTGTATCGACTATTCACAGTCTATATATAGACAAATATTACAGTGTATTATTCTAACAGATTTCCACAAGTCTAGGACTAGGTGACACCTGTCCTTTACATTTAAGTCTAGAAGAATCACTATGCCTCTGCTGTGCTTTCGAGTTCTCTGCTGTGTGCTTCTCTGCTGTGCGCTTCTCTGCTGTGCTTCTCTGCTGTGGGAGTTATTCTCCTCTGTTTTGACAGATTGTATATCAGCCTTCTCTTCTTCCTTAACAGCCCCCCTCGATGCAAGTGACACTTGCGAAACAGTGAGGCTTGATCGAAGTAATACAAACCGAGTTGTTGACAATGGTTTTGTAAGTATATCAGCCAGCTGATCTTTGTTGGAAACAAATGAAACAGTGAGTGTTTTGGCTGCTACTTTATCCCGAACAAAATAGTAATCTAATTCTACATGTTTTGTACGAGTATGTAGAACTGGATTTACTGATAAGTATGTTGCACCAAGTTGTTACACCAAAGTGTTGGAGGAGTTTGTAGAAAAATGCCAAGTTCCATTAACAGATTTTGAATCCATAAAAGTTCACAAGTGGCATTAGCCACAGCTTTATATTCTACTTCAGTAGACGATCGTGCAATAATAGGTTGCTTTTTGGAGCCCCAAGAAACAAGATAAGACCCAAAAAATACACAAAATCCACCCGTGGATTTTCTATCATCAGAACACCCGGCCCAATCAGCATCAGAGAAGGCGGAAAGGGTAAGTTTGGAAGATGGGCTGAAATGTAGACCAAAGGTAGGAGTGTGTCTAAGGTATCTGAGAATTCTTTTGACAACTTGCCAGTGGGGAATTTTTTGACTATGCATATACTGACACACTTTGTTGACAGCAAACGAAATGTCAGGACGAGTGACAGACAAATATTGCAAGCTACCAACTATGCTACGATAAAGGTGGGGATCCTCAAAGGAAGTTCCTTCAAAAGTTGAAAGTTTAAGAGACGAAGACATAGGTGTAGAAATTGGCTTTGCATTGTGCATGTTTGCTCGTTTAAGCAGATCCAACACATATTTAGATTGACTTAGGTACAAACCTTGATTATTTCTAGAGATTTCAATCCCTAAGAAATAATGAAGTTGTCCTAAATCTTTGACTGGAAATGACACGCCAAGGTCAGAAATTAACTGAAAACTGGAACCAGTTACAATAATGTCATCTACATATATCAAAACAAAAATAATATGAGATGCATTACGGTAAATAAATAGGGAAGTATCTGATTTGGACTCTCGGAAGCCCATTGAGAATAATTTGGAACTGAGTTTAGAAAACCAAGCCCTAGGGGCCTGTTTTAGATCATAAATGGCCTTTTCCATTTACATATATGAGAAGGAAAGTCAGGATGTACAAAACCTTGGGGTTGTCGCATATAAACTGCTTCCTCCAGTTCACCGTGTAAGAAGGCATTATGTATGTCTAACTGTTGCAATGGCCACTTGAGCGACACAGCTAGGGAAAGTAAAATCCGAATGGTAATGGGCTTGACTATGGGTGATAAAGTCTCATTGTAGTCAACCCCAGCTTGTTGATGGAATCCTTTCACAACTAGACGTGCCTTACGTCTTTCCAGTGTGCCATCAGCCTTTCTTTTTGTTTTAAAAATCCATTTAGGTCCTAAAATATTGAAGGCAAGTGATGGGGAAACTAAGTCCCATGTGTGATTGTGTACAAGTGCATGAAACTCAGATTGCATGGCTTCACGCCATTCAGAGAACCTAGATGCTTATGTGAAATTAGTGGGTTCCTCAGGAACAGATGTGAGAGTAGAAACTGTGAGTGAGAGTGAGTGTTTTCGTGATGGCCATGGCACAGTGCCATCAGTGCGAACAAGAGGTCTAAGATTGTTTACCTTCGCACAAGTTACCATGGGATGAATGTTTTGATGTGAAGTCATGACTACAGCAGCTATGGGAGAAGACGATGTTGAGAGTGAAGGAGTCTCAGAACGAAGGGCTTCTAGGGATTGTGAGGTGATTGAATTTGGGGAAACTTGTGTTTCGGGGAGAGTAATGAGCGAGTGGGTAAGAGGCCGAAGTGCATGTGTAGGGGACGTAGGCCTAAAGTTAGGAGAGTTGGGTTGAGATAGAGATGAAGGGCTAGTTGGAGTTAACGAGATGTTGGAGTGGGCTGGAGTAGGTTGGTTATTGTGAAGAACAGGCCCAGTTGGAATAAAAGATGGTAACACCGTGGGTGGAAAAGCAGGTGGACTTTGTGAGACCGGGTTGGATTTAGAGTGAAAGGGGAAATGAGATTCATTAAAAATTACATCTCTAGAGGTGTAAATCCGGCCTGATGGAAGATGAAGGCATTTCTAGCCTTTGTGATCTGGGCTGTAGCCCATGAACACACAAAGAGTGGATCTCAGATCCATTTTATGTTTATTATAAGGCCTTAAATTTGGTCAACAAGCAGCACCAAATGTGCGAAGAAAATTATAGTCAGGATTCTTTTTTAAAAGAATTTGAAATGGTGATTTATTTTTTAAAACAGGTGTAGGCATTCGATTTATGAGAAAAATTGATGTTTGAAAAGCATCCGACCAATATGGAGATGACATTGATGCTTGAGTTAAACGAGATAATCCGGTTTCAACTATATGTCTATGGCAACGCCCAATAGTGCCATTTTATTCATGAGAGTAAGAACATGTAATGCGATATATAATATTAAAAGATTAAAAAAAAATTTTAAGAGGTCGAAATTCACCGCCCCAATCAGATTGTATCACCATTACATTTGAAGAGAAGTAATTACTCACATATCGTAAAAAGGTAATAAAAATTGTGCAAACATCAAATTTTGATTGAATAAGAAAAAGCCACATGTATTTAGAATGATCATCAACAATCGAAAAGTAAAACCTACAACTGTTTGTAGATAGAATTGGGGCCGGACCCCACACATCTAGAAAAAGTAATTCAAATGGTTGTGAAGGAGATAAGGGGTGGGGAAGTGCATGTGTTTTGGCTTGTAAACAAGCTGTGCAAGTGTGAATCGGTGCATGGGAACTGGTGGGGAGATTAAAACTACGGATAATGAAGTTATCAACTAATTATTGTACAAATTATAAAATATAGCTATGAAGTATATTCAATATATAGATATAAGTAATCATGTTACATATTATATATTTTAGTACAAAAGTGTTATACTTATATTATTAGCTAATACATATATGTATATATACATAGGTATATGTATATATTTATCAATATATGAATGGGTTTTTATCGAGTCGAGCTAACGAGCCAACTCGAGTATGAATGAGCGGACCTTAACGAGCCTTAGCTGAGTCAAGTCGAGTTTTGTCGGATATGTGTCATTTACTAATCAAGCGGGTATCTACTTTCACATGTAGGTCTTTTTTTCACTAGTCGAATTCAATTTGAATTTAATTGGGTAAGTACCGAGGGGACTATCAAACAGACTGATTCATTTACTGTCCTAGACGAGAGAGAGAGAGAGAGTCGAATTATTAAAAGAACGATTCTGCTACGTGCAACCGGGATTGGGGAACAGTTGGGGAATCGTGACGTCAGTTGATATATTATTTAAAAAAAAAAAGAGCAAACTCAGAAGGAAAACACAAAAACAAAAGTATATGAAAGGTAGCTTAGCATCTTAGAGAGAGAGTGTCGTCGTTGTCGTTTGACAGCGACCTTCTGACCCCAACGCTCCACACTCCTTCCGCAATCTTGGGTTTGGCTTCTCTCTCTCCCCTCTCACTCTCAAATCTCATCTCGCATTGATTCCAAAACCACAGTTTGTTACACGGATCCCATCTAGTCTTTTTGAGAAAGATGTTAACTTTATTTGAATACGACCAAAAAAAACATTGCTTTAAGACCAAATCAAGAAAAAGAAGATGTACATTTTGAAGCCAAGAAATAATGTGCTTCAAACCACAGAAAGATGTAAAAGAAGGACATGAACCTCCACATTCAGAAAGAAGGCATAACACCCAATCGTTTCTTAACATGAATAATAAAAAATTACCAGACAAGAAGAATTTGCGCATTCTCACTCTGGCGTTCTTAAAGAACAGAGAATTTCAAGAAAAAAAAAGAGAGGTTGACAGCCCAAATGGATTTTCCCAAGAAAATCAACTGCCCAGGCAAGTAATTCGTTTATTATAAACATGCAATATTATAGTGAATACTAGTTTCCTGGAACCATAGTAGAATACATAGAAAATTGAGTTAGATGTGGGGAGATAGGGGGGAAGAACCTGAATATTCGATAGTCTAGAAACGATACTTTATCTGATAGCAACAATGGAATTAATGGCTTAAAATTGGGTCTTCTTCCAATAACTGAATGGATGAAACCAAAGAGGCTGTAAGATTTACGTGCAACGAGGACTTGAGATTTTCTTCAAGGGGAAAATTAAAGAAAAAAAAATCAAAGGGGTTGTAAGATTGTCATCTATTCTGGGAGGTTTAGGGCATGCGAAGAAGAAGATGAGAAGAAGAACCTGTTTTTGTCTGTAGGAAGTTGCGTTTGTTTGTGCAAAGCTGTGACCACTTGCTCTGTTCTGTGGGAAGACGAAGGGAAGGGAGGGCAGAAATGATACGAGGTCGTTTGGTGTATATGAAACGCACAATTTCATTTGTACACAGACGCCGGTTACGCGGGATTACCCCCACCCGGTTGCAACAAGAATTTTTGTTAAAAGAATTATTCTCATAGTAACTTTTGTAAGAGTTACACCATTTTCATCTTTTTGGATTCCATTTCTAAACCGTCATTTACAAATCCACTTTTTGAGTGTTCATGAATAGAGCTGGGTTCTCAGTTTAGAACTCAAATTACTCCAATAGCATCAAAAACATGGTACGAGGAGGAACTTCTCATAAAGTTCTCCTGAACAAGAATATTATATATAGAAAAGGATAAGAGCAAGGTATCTTAGAACCAACGGTAGTTCTGCCTTCATTAAGAATCGGTTGATGATTGATCATATAATATCAAAATACAGATGATTTTTTTCTTTTTCTTTTTCTTTATAAACGTAAGAAAAGTGTTGTTTATCAGCAAAGCATCTATTCGTCCGTACGCACTGTAAAGAATGCAAAGTAGCTGATGCCTCAAACCATGAGTGCCATCCAATTCCAAACCTTATTATATGCATATAAATATTCTCCCCAAGACATGTCACTTTGTTATTTATTTTTACGATATCTCTTTATCAACGTAACACCTCTTATTTTTTAATATAAATAGACAGAGATTAGAGGAATTTTGTATCTTGATCACCCTTTACTTATTTGTCATAATTCTTGACTGCTGCAAGAATCATGTTTAAAATTGGACTTTTAGCTTAAGCATAGTGCATCAATTATTGATATCATGCTAATTGTGAATTTGGATTTCTTAGATTTTTTTTTTCTCTTAATTATAAGGCACATAATGGTTAAGCAAGCATTCAATACTGTCCAATAAATCTACACGGAGATAATATGAATATTGTAGAGTCTATTTTACGTATCTCTTTCTCTTTAGCTGCCTTGTTTGTTCATTTGTTTTCACAACTCAATTCATCTTATCTAATTATTACAATTTTTTTAATTTTTCACACAAAATAAAATAAACAATTTAACTTTTTCAAATCTCAAAATAAAAATAATATTACAAAAATATATTCTAATAATATTTTATTCAACTTTTTACTTTAATCTCAACTCATCTCATTTTATCTGCGAAAACAAACAAAATATCTACCTATCATTATCACATGAAATGATGTCATAAATCGGTAATTAAAAGTACGAACATATATATATATAAATATTATATATACACACATTTAAATAATGGTAAAAGAAAGTAAAAAAGGAAAACAAAAGAAATATTAGTTCCTTCTTCCAAGAGCAACCTAATTGATGCAAAGAGCTAGATTATGCAATTCATCTATGCTTAAATTAATTAATTGTAATCAACACGATCATGATCATGTCCTTTATATGCTTCCTCCCCCATTCTTCTTCTCATGTTCATGCTCTCATCGCTCTCCCATGCATTCTGCATTAAAACCAATTAGATCCTGTTTGAGCTAAAGATAAGATCATATCTTTGCAACTCATGATGATGATGATCATACAAAACCCTTCTTTTTTTAACCCTTTTCGATTGGCTCTCTCTCAAATCTGTACAGAATCAAGATGCTTTTCTACGTACGTCGCTGTGATTATTGCCGTCACCTTCGGCTTAGGGTTTATCATCGCCAAATTCGCTCTTTACGGCTATATCCAACGCAAGCCTCGTTTCAAGGTACGTACTAGTACTATCAAACTTATAATCACAATCCAATAATCTCATCCTCTCTTGACTCAAGAGATTGACGTGCCCATTAATTTTTTTCATTATATAAAAAACGAGTAATAATAGATATAATCATACAAATTTTAAATATGCAAATCTTACACAGAATTTTTGTAAAAAAATAAACATCTTAAAAAGAAGCAACTTTTTTTACATTTTTACAGGACGAGATTCACATTTTACAAAAGATTTATATAAGACTTATATACTTAACTCATGTACAAATCATTATTCGTATTGATAACTTATATTATATTTAGAAAAATGATAATTGCAATTTAGGTTGTGCACTTTTTTCAAAAAAAAGTAAATGAATTTGAAACTTACATAAAAAAATTTATTTTTTAATAATGAATATTATTTTTTAGTAAAAAGAATGCGTCAAGTTTGTACGGATTTTGCTACACAACCTCTACCATACTTCACACTTCATATTTTTTTTAATTTTTTAATTTTTAAATTTTAAAAAAAAAATTAAGTTTATTCTTTTTAAACTATTTTAAATTTTTTATTCACTATTTATATAATAAATATTTGATAAAAAAATTAAAAAATATATATAATATGTAAAAATTGTGTAAATAATAAGAAATCGTGAAAAGTTTTTAAACTTAAAAAGATGCTATTACTGTGTCTTTAGACACAGATATTTTAACTGAATAATTGTGCGAAAGTTGTAAGATGCTAAATCCAGCTTTCTACAATTTTTTTCTTTTTTATTTTCTCGTGATTTAACAATTTGTCTATAAATATATTTCTCAATGCTATGTTTTGCCTCATCAGACAAAAATGGAGCAGTTCAAAGGCCAACCTCGGCTCCCGAAATTCGCAGTCCCGAGACGCTACGACATACGCCTCAACCCGGACCTCGACGCCTGCAAGTTCGCCGGCTCCGTCGCTATTGATCTCGACATCGTCGACGACACAAAGTATATCGTCCTCAATGCCGCTGACCTCTCCGTCGATACCGAGTCCGTAATGTTCACCAACCGAGACGTTTCTGAGGTATCTTGTTAACTCTAGTACTAGTACTGCTTGATTTCGATGCTGCACCAGTACATGAAATTTCTCAGGAAAAAAAAAGAAAGAACGAACAAAGAAAATACATGCAGTTGCTATATATCAATTCGCAACCATTGATTATAGTAATTCGAGACTACAGAGGCAATTCAAAGCAAATGCACTGTCGTTAATGCTAATCCTGAATGAATTAACGGACTTTCCGGCAGGTGTTCGAGCCTTTGCAAATTGATTTGGTTCAAGACGACGAGATTTTGGTTTTGGAGTTCGCCGAGACACTTCCGATTGGGCCCGGAGTTCTGAGTATCGGGTTTGACGGAACCTTGAACGACAAAATGAAAGGCTTCTATAGAAGGTAGTAATAATACCTAAAACTTTTCACCTTGTTTTACATGAATTTTAATTGTGCTAGTCTTCCGCTTAGAGTAACCCTGAAAGCCTGCAAGCTAAATTAGTATTTTTTTTATTATTTAAAATATTTTTAAAAAATATAAAAAAAAATCAATATACTAACGATCACTTTCTTAATTATTAAAAAAAAAAAATTTTTAAAATACATGAAGTATCAAAATGGTAAAATAACATTTTTCATTATTAAAGTAAGGCCAATGTTTGTATTCAAGAAGTGTCTCGTTTCGTCCTATTTTATCATGATAATTTTTTTAAATTCACACATAAAATATATTAAATAATTTAATTTTTTAAAATTTTAAAATAATAATAATATTAAAAAATAATATTTTAATAATATTTTATTAAACTTTCAACTTTCATCTCAATCTATTTAATTTTAACTCATTATCCAAACTACGGGTAAGAGTAATGTTATATTAAAAATAACATCTAAACCGATTTAAGTTTCATATTAAAAATATACCATCCACACGGATTTAAGAATAATTTTTTTTTTAGAAAAATATAGTAATTAGATAAGATTTAGAATATTGGGCTTGCTCATCTAACGCGTAGGCTTAATAATGCAAACAATGAGGTTTTATTTTTTTTAAAAGCCATATTTATGTTGCAAGTAATTAACCCAGGTGATAATCCTAATAAAAAACGACGTTTCAAGTCTGAATAGACAAGCCAATTACCGGAGAACTCTGGGCATTAGGGCGTAACGGTCCAGTTTAATTCGGTTTTAGACATATTTTAATACCGAAGCATATATTGATTTTGAGATTTGAAGAACCGATACTATATATGTTTTACTCTTAAACAGCTACTTGTAGTTTTACCGGTTTCGGTCTGGTAAATTATATAGTATATATAATCTAGTATATTCTAGTATATAATAATATAGTAATAATATATTATAATATATTATAATATATATTATAATTATATTATAGACTATAGTGATATATTATAGTATATTATAATATATAGTGATATGATATTAATAAAACTATTAATACAAT
>QEOT01005082.1:314087-361802 GCA_003123785.1 Pterocarya stenoptera | reverse complement strand
TTCTATATATAAAAGTGGCTATCTGAAAAGCAATAGTGTTTTTTGTCTAATATTTTACTTTCCAAATTTATCCCTTTGTGTTTCTCATTTTACGATTTTGTCCATCAGTACATCTTTCTTTCACTGTCATAGCGACTAGGGTTGTACAGGAACCAATCGAATCGGCAATCACCGACGAGGAATTAGCTGTCGAAGTCAGGAACCCCACCCAACATGCCGGGTAGCTCCCTCCTTGCCCCTTGCCCCCGCATCTCAGGGGCGATGTACCCTACCAAGCATGCCAGGAGGCAAGACAGACTCCCAATCCGTCCCGCTCACTTTAATAATGAACTATAATCTACTGTGACCAAAATATTCCTAGGTCCAAAAATGACCAAAAACATATTTTTTGACCTAAATTATAAATTTAAATTTATAAGCATGACTATAGTTTTTAAATTTGCTAGTGCATATTTGTGTAAGTTGTAGTGTAGTAAAATAGTCATTTTATAGATTATTTTCACAATACAAGTCTCACACTTCAACTAAGGTTGGGTTTAGATAGATAATTCAGATGAAATGAGATGTTTTGAATAGTAGTTAAATAAAATATTGTTAGAATATATTTTTTAGTATTATTTTTATTTTAAGATTTGAAAAAGTTGAATTATTTATTATACTTTTATATGAAAATTTGAAAACGTTGTAATGATTGAGTTGAGATATTACTATATTTATTTATAGTACAAATAATAAATATTTATAAATATGTATAGTAAAAATATATTTATATAATAAAATATATAAATCCGGGGAGGAAGAAATACGAGGCGGGGGCCGGATAGTGGGGTGCAAGGTCCCGCTACCCATACCTAGGAACGAGTGGAAAATTGGTTGGCTAGTGGTAGGAATTTGGTAAAACCAACGTCGACTAAATCAGTCTCGATTTGAACCAAAGTCAATTTGCCGAACCGATCAATAGCAAGTATATATCTTACTTAAAATGATGCCATTTAACTTAAGCGAGTTAAATGACGTCATTTTACACCTAATATTTAGAAAATATATATATAAATATATATATATGAAATAGGGCCATTTAGTTTAATACACTAAACAACATGGTATGGATTCATGGTTTATTACCCTTTCCCCTCCTCCTCTTTCTCATGATTCTCTCTTTATAGTTTCTCACACACACACTCTCTCTCTCTCTTCTCTGACAATCTGATAGCCGCACATCATCTCTCCTATAATCCTATTTCATGTTGCCAGTGAGATTTGCATAGCCCCGATGTCATCTTTGTAGCTTGCGTCCAATCTCTCTCTTTGTCTCTCTCTCTCTCTCTTGGCAAATCTCTATGTCCGTGACTTCGAAGTTCGTATGTCTATATCGGTATGATTATGATTTTTTGAGTTTGTTTATTATAAAAGTTTACTATATAAATCGATGAATATGTAGTATGTTTTTTAAATGGAAAATGATAGAACTATTATCTTCCTACTATTTATTTATTACTATTTATATATTTTTTAAATTTTTTATTTTACTTAATGGTTAAAGAGTGACTATTAGTAAAATTATATATTTTTTAAACTTTTTCTTAATGATTAAGGATATTAAAAAAATACTATAAAAAATGATAAAAAAACAAATACATTATAAGTAATAAATTAATAATAAAAGATTAGTAACTCTATCATTATCCCTTTTAAATTTTTCATATTTGTTGCTTCTTTACCAATCAAGGATCGTGATTGATTTTTGGACCTTGGTCATTTTATGGGTTTGTAACTTTGTATTTGTATTTGCATAACCAATTGGAAACCGGCGAATTGATCGAAATAACATTGAGACCCATGTCGTCTAATTTCTTCCCTTTAACTGGCTAGTTTCAGTTGGCACCACCTCATTAAAAAACTATTGGTACGATTTTGATTTTCAGCCCTAATAGTGATTTTTCTAGAAGTTGAAAAACATTTTCACCTCCAGAGTATTTGTATGCAAGTTCTTTTTGTACTCTCTCTCTTGCCCAAAAACACTTCACTCAAAAACAAGTCCTGCAAAAAGAAAACCATACAAATGAATATGAGATCCCAAAGATAAACGAACCACAAACCCTAAAATTAAGGTTTAACACAATTAACAAAAGTACAAAGAAGTTTATACCTTTTCGGCCTCCGACGCATCGAAATGGAACAGTGTTCCAGATTCCATCCCTGTCGAAAAAAGTAGAGAAGCATGCAGTAGGATTGGTCATCTGGGTTCCAACCTGGAAATCAGGGTATACCTGGACTGGAATCCAGTTTCGAACCCAAACCGGGTCTTGGGTTAGCTCGGGTCAGATCCGGGCTGGAACCTAGGTTACCAAACCGGTACCCAATTTTTTATTTTTATTTTTCAATCCGCATCTGCTGCCAACCAGCGACTTGGGATCTACTTCACTCTACTGTAGGGGAAGTGGCAAGGATGAGGATGAACGAAGAGTTGTATGCACTTAACCATGGCAGAAGTCTCATGGATCCTTTTGAGGAAACCCTCTCTGCTTCTTGTTGGCTGTTCCCATTAAGGATAATTCCAACAGTGGCTTCGAAAACAGTGGCTTCCATTGCAGCATACGGAGCACAACACATGCGGACAGATCTGCCATGATCAATAGGAAATCTTAGTATGGGCTTCTGCGTTCATGTAAAGAATTGATGAACACCCATTAAGTCATCGAGTCTGCATTATTTCAATGGGTAGCACCATTTAAAGATAAGAGGTTGAAAATGCACTTCAATTCTTATGATTCAAATAAAAAAGTAAGTAATCATTTTGTTTTTATCTTCTAGATCTTTATTTCCATACCTTTTCCACTTTGAATTTCTTGTATTTCCGTTTCCCGGCTTTACTTTAGATCAATTATATCATTTTCATCTTTCAAATCATAATCTGATTACTTATAGGAAATGAGAAGATTCTGTTGTTCTACATTACAACGATATGAGAAGAACCGATAAGGATATGGCTTTTGAGTTCTGAAATTTTGAAATGATTCATCTATCCTCAACCATCTCCCAGTAAAATTGAGGGTACTTGGAAAAAAAAAAAAGGATACCGGGTTGTAAACTTGGGTTTCAGATTTAAAACCTAGTACCTGGACCGTGTTTACCAAGGTTTTGCAACTCGTGTTCCGGAAACTAGAATCCGATTTTTCGGGTTTCGGATCAGACAGGAAAAATGTCGGACCCAAATAAACAATCCTAGCATGCAGTAATAGATGAGATTAAACAACACAAAAAAGTATCAACAGAGAAAACATCGGCAAAACAGAAAGGATATGAGAGACGATGCGACCTAGTAACAAAGAAAGATGCTGAGTCCGTCGGATGGAGACATGGGGAGAGAAAGAGGTTTTTGAGAAAATGATGAATTTGTCGGTGCAAGAGGGAAGGGACGAGATAGAGAAGAGGGAAAAAGTTTTTAGGGTTTGGTAGATCAATAATTATCTTTATCATTTCTACACGTCACACACTATAAACAACGCTTATTTTAAAATTTTTTCTATAACAAATATATAGTTTATAGATGATAAGTATAACAACTCAATTAATTTAATAAAAATAAAATAAAATAATAAAATAATATTAAAATGTATAAAATATATGATATGAAATTATGAGTAGCATTCCAGTAGATTGGGTTAAATGGTGTCGTGTAAATGGGGGGCTGGGCTTTTGTTTTTAATTTTTGGGCTTTTCATGTGAAAATGAGACAATTTTAGAAATCAGCCCGTGTAAAGAATTTCTCACGAATGGCCTATAGTCTTCTTTTTATTTTTCTTCTTCTTCTTTTTTTTTTTCATTCTCTTGCAAATTATAACTCTTCATAAAATATTTATGAAAAACTTTTAAATCTTGAAAAATTAAACTTTAATGGGTGAAAATAATACATAGAGAAATAAGAGAAGAAGAAATAGAGAAAACATAGAAGAAAGGGAAACACACTAAATTTTAAAAACAAACTTTTTATTCTTGACCCAAAAATAATATTCTTTATCATAAAATAAAACGATGAATTTCAATAAATATTTCTTAGGAGAAAATAAAATAATCTAAATAACTATATTTTTAAAAATAAAATAAAACAATGAATATTAAATAATATTCGTAAAAATAAAATAATTTAAATAATATAAAATTTTAAAACTATATTATTTTCGGGTTCTAAAATTTAAGAAGGTTTATATGAAAAATAGGTTTGGTTCATTAATACTAAAAATATCCCATTTAAAATAATTTTTATAGTTCTAAAATATTTGGAAGATTTTCAAACACATGGCTTAATTTAAAATATCCACTAGATTTAAAATAAATATTTGAGATAATATTATTTTTTCCCAAGATTTTTTAAAATTCTAAATTTATTTGATGTAAGAACATTTACAGTATTTGTAAACCATTACGATGTAGGCTTCAGAAAAGGAATGGATCATACACCTTGGTGCGAACCTAGATGAATTCCAACAACAACGGCAAAAGAGATTCAATGTTTTTTCCATCCATCCAGTGACTTAATCAACAACATGAGTTCCATAAATATATATATTCCTCCCAAACTACAAACAAATATTGTTAACTTAAAAAAACTGTTGCCTTGTATATAATGTTGTTCAGAATCTATATTTGATGAGCTTTTTTGACATTTTTTTATTATTATTTATATATGTTGTTATGAGATAACGATGTTTTCTTAATTAGAAGATTTTAATTAAAAGTAATGTTAGATATAATCATGAAGTGTACAAGCGCCATATAATTATTTTGAAAATGAATGTGATATATTATTGAAAATAAATTAAAATGAATGTGATATATTATTAAAAAATTAATTTATTTTCATGTGAATTTCATATTTATTAATTTTTTAAAAAGTGTTCATACAATGTTCGTGTATTTTACGATTGTAAATATCATTTTAATAGATTTTTTTTCTCTCCAACCAGAAGCTCTTGCATGTAGCATCCTTACTATCATATTAAATGTTAATATATTAATATACATGTTAATATACGAGCAAGCTAATAAGTCTAATGTGTTGTTTGGATAATGAATTGAGATGAAAGTTAAAAGTTAAATAAAATATTATTAAAATATTATTATATTTTTATATATAAATTTAAAGAAATTATAAAATAAGATGAAATGATACGAAAATGAGCGATTTTGTACAAATTTATTAACCAACATTCATCGCGTCGGACGAATTTTATAGAGATTTGTACGGTTTAATAATTGTGTCTTTTTAACCCACGAACAACAGCTATCGAGTAACTTGTCTGCCAGTGACCGATCTAGCTAGGAACCGAAGTCATTAATTTACTCTATTACCCCTAGAAACTCACTTAATTTTCTATTTCACCGATCGCAAACTCTGGACTCTTCTTTCACCGGTAGAGAGTAACAAATCCCAGAGGGGACTGATAGGCCATTTTACCCAAACAAAACAAAATCCTCCTGCCCTTCATCTCACACCCACAGTCCCTTCATCCTCAGATAGCAGACATCTCTGGGAAATCCGCTCAAAACCCCAATCACGCTCTCCGATTCAAACAAATCTGCCTCCTAGCTTTTCTGGTTTTAAATCTGTTTTTGTTATCTTCTTTGGGCTTCTTTTTTCCGAGAAAAGGTCACGGGTTTTCTTTTTATATAAGAATTTGGGTAAAGTTCAAGCATGCCGCCGAAGCAGCAATCGAAGACGGACTTGGCGAAGAAGCAGAAGCTCGTGGAGGACAAGACCTTCGGGCTCAAGAACAAGAACAAGAGCAAGAATGTCCAGAAGTATGTCCAAAGCCTCAAGCAATCGGTCCAGCCCAAAGCCGACCCGAAAGTGGCTGCCAAGGTCCGCGTTTCTCTCACCTCCCCCTTTGTTATTGTAATCACCATTACAATCTCTTATTATAATTCTGTTTAGAGAAAATTGGATTTTGTTATTATAGAGAAATCTATCACTGGAGCAAACTGTGGAGATTACTTTAGACTTAATGAGACCAGGGAAGATTTATTAAGTAAGCTTTAGGTTTGATTTCTTATTGTTTGGCTGGGAAAAATCCTTCGATTAATCTCTTTTCTCAAGAAATCATCATTTTTAATTGGTGCAATAGTGTTGCGGAAATACATGTTTTCCCCATAAAGCCTTTTTCCGGTAGGACAATATGGCGAAATGAGTGGAGACTGAATGATTTTTTTTTGCCGAGCAGCAAAAGAAGGAGGAAGAGAAAGCAAAAGAGAAAGAGCTAAATGATCTGTTCAAGATTGCAGTCAGTCAGCCCAAAGTTCCAGTTGGTATGTGCTTTTTACTATTTTTCTTAATGAATTGTTGTCTGTTGCTATGGTCGTTGTTCATGGTTTTGTTTTTGAATGGAATGGTATGTTTGTGATAGAAATGGGTAATTTGGATAGGTGTTGATCCAAAGTCTATATTATGCGAATTTTACAAGGTGGGGCAGTGTACCAAGGGTTTCAAATGCAAGTTCTCGCATGATCTCAATATCCAAAGGAAGGGTGAGAAGATTGATATTTACAGTGATAAGCGTGATGAAGGTGATTGAGTAAACCTTTGTTTTGCGTCATGAAGTTATGCAATTCTTATTGTCTCTTTGCCTTTTTCCCCCCTTGGTGAACGCCTAAATATGCTTTTGACTTGGTTGGTGTTTGTTTGTGCATGTATTATTCAGAAACAATGGAGGAATGGGATCAAGAGACACTGGAGAAGGTGGTGGAGTCGAAGAAGATGGAGTATAACCAGAACAAACCAACTGATATTGTAGGTTCATATTAACTCTTGGATTCTTTCTTCAGTATGATATTAGCGGTTGCTTCTTTTTTTTTTTTTTTTTTTTTAAAATGCTATTGGAAAGTGCTGTGCTCTCTTGATTGCTCCCCAAATCTCAATTAAATGCTATTAACTTCTGATACAAGCATGTGTGTAAGTTTCTCTGAGACTATATTGAAGCTAGAATAATCTGGTGGTTACATTCATAGATGTAGGCTTGTAGCTGTGGCAAGATCCCTCATTTAGGGTGGATATTAAGGGGATGTTTGGACGTAAGATTTTCATGAAGATTTCTGAAACTTTTGGTAACTTTTAAAGATGGCTTTTTGCGGAGCTTTGTGAAAGTGACTCATTAAAAACGTGTTTAGATTGAGAAAATTTTTTAGAGGTTTTTATTGGAGGTTAACAAGTTGGTGGGGCTCATTGAAAATATGTTTGACAAGAAAATTTTGTAAGAGGTAACATGCTTTTTTATTGGATGTTATTTTCTGCAGTCTTGTGAATACTTGAAGCATTTTTAATAATAGGTGAGGATTCAAATGTGACAAATAGATAAAGAATTATCTTTCTTGTATTTATGTGGGTTGTTGGTGAACTACAATTTGAAGGCAATACATTGGCTCTTGTTTAGAGGAGGATTATCTCTATATGCTCCTCAAGAGTTGAAAAGATGAAGCTTTGAAGTGAGTGAAAATGACCCCCTGTAGGTAGAGTCGATGGCTGCAGTTTAGGTAATGCAGGTCAGCATTAGTTTCCTTCCATTCATCAGTCTTGGTTGACCTATTCTTGTCAGAGTTCTACACGTTATATTAATATTTGATCTTATTTTGTCATTTAAAAAAAATCTTATTACATATGAAACAGAATTGTTTGATCTAATGTTGTTCCTCATCAAGGATCTTACTTATTTTTCAAAGAAGTTAGTGCACATGATCTTTCTGTACAAGAATGAGCCTTTTCTTTTATTTTTTTAATAAATTTATATGCAGGTTTGCAAATACTTTTTGGACGCAGTGGAAAAGAAACAGTACGGTTGGTTCTGGGTTTGCCCAAACGGTGGCAAAGACTGTCACTACAGACATGCTCTACCTCCAGGATATGTTTTAAAATCTCAAATGAAGGCACTCCTAGAGGAAGAGACTGATAAAATTACAATTGAAGAAGAGATTGAAAATCAGGTTATAATGATATTTGTATTCATTTACCATAAATTTGTTTTCTTCACAAGCTTCTTGTTGCAGCGGGAATATTTTTTGTTCTAATTTAGCTTCATATATTTCAACCCATATTACTTGTTCTTTCGTTTGCTCCACTTTCTGTTCTTGGTTCTTATAAATAAATATTAGTCTGCTCTTTTCTTCAGCGTGCTAAAGTAACAGGCTCGACTCCAATGACCACTGAGCTGTTCTTTGAATGGAAGAAGAAAAAGATGGAAGAAAGAGATGCTGGCTTGGCTGCACAACAAGCAGAGAGGGCTAAGAATGACCGCATGAGGTATTTTGATTCATCTGTATGCTGCATTAAGTTAAATGGTCTCAGTTGTTTGTGCTATTAACTTAATTTTCTGCATGTTTCAGTGGTCGGGAGTTATTTCTTTCGGATGCTAGCTTGTTTGTAGATGATGCCGAGGCATACGAAAAATACCAAAGAGAAGAAGAAGCTGAGGCTGCTGAACAAAAGGTAATCCTGTTAATCTTCTGTTTCGTTTATAAGATAAGTAGTGGTCTTAAACATGTGGCACTAAAGTTCCAGGGTTGATGAACTCTGTCTCCCCATATTTTATATCCCTTCCCCTGTATTGGTCCCAACATCTTTATCGTGCATGACTTAAACACTATGTAACAGCTGATTTGCATGAAATGTATCTTTTGCATATTAATTGGAGTCCACGAGTATATGCTACAAGATGCTTATAAGTGTCTTATCTTTTTAGACTTGTAAATAAAGTCTTGCCTTCTTAGGAAAAATGCCCATTATGATGTTTGGATGCATTTGTCTTTGGTAGAAATGTAGAGAATTCAATAAAATTACTATTAGTTATCACTGTGTAATCTACTATATATATGCTGTTTGAATCATGGTACAAATCTAGTCGTATTAGCCCTTTTTTGTTGTGCCATAAGCAACATTGGAACAATCTAAATAAGCAACGTTCCAATCTAAATAAACAAACATTGGAACAATCTAAATAAGGCTCAAGCCACATTTGAGCTTATACTCCAAAAAAAGGGATCATACTCCAAAATGACTAGTCAATGTTACAACTTTAATAGTCACGTTTACTTATCAAAAAACTTTAATAGGCACGTTTCACAACACCAGAGAGCAGGAAGTTGTCACCTCAGAAACCAGGAATAAAAAGAAAAGGAGGTTATTTGTCAAGTTCAAAATGTCCTTGGTGCCTGTCTGGTTGTCCCAAGAGAAGAAATGGGTTCATTAGTCTTTGTCAAAATATATCGGTTGCCAGAGTTGCAGCCTTAGAAAAGAAAACTGATATATTTATTATGATCTCATTGAGTGCATCCATTTTTAATTTATTCTATGGGTTGGATCAAAAGCTATCATTTTAGTATTGGCTACATTCATAAGTTTTTTACACTTAAGTTTCTACGTAAGACTAAAAGGAACACTCTAACTTTCGGGACATTCATATGGCTGCTCTTATATCAGACTTATGCCTCCCCTAGCAGATACTTGAAGTTACCATCTTAGAACAATTAACATGGAGAGGATGGGGATTGAGACGGGTCTTTGTTTCAGTTTTGTGTTGTTAATGGGGAGCAAGTGCCCTAAAAGTGAGTTATCTGGTTCAAATACTGACAGTCACAGCATGGAATAGTTTTGCATTCTGTGCACAAGAAAGACTTGCAATAGGGGGATGCAGAAAAGCTGCATTAGTTATTTGTTTGATTAGGTAATAATATATTTTTTTTATCAATACAAATTTGTTTACCGATTAAAAAAAACATTATTACCTGATGTTTGCTAGAATTAAGTCAGAACCATCCATATCATTGATAACTAGTAGCCTTCTTTGCAATGTGTTCTTGAGCTTCTGTAACTTCTCAAAAAAGTCAATTATGGACTTGTTGTTTCTAGAGTATAAGACCTTTTGACAAGCCTATTTGCAAAAGTCTGACTGAGACATTTTCGTTAGATTTGATATGGAAGAGCACTAAATATGGAAAATGAGCTTGTTCTGGTGTGTTGCAAATAGAACATTTGCATGAATCAGTTGTTCTATTTCAGGTCAAAGATAACTCAGCAGCAGGGCAACCAAGNCTTCAGAAACAATGGAGGAATGGGATCAAGAGACACTGGAGAAGGTGGTGGAGTCGAAGAAGATGGAGTATAACCAGAACAAACCAACTGATATTGTAGGTTCATATTAACTCTTGGATTCTTTCTTCAGTATGATATTAGCGGTTGCTTCTTTTTTTTTTTTTTTTTTTTTAAAATGCTTTTGGAAAGTGCTGTGCTCTCTTGATTGCTCCCCAAATCTCAATTAAATGCTATTAACTTCTGATACAAGCATGTGTGTAAGTTTCTCTGAGACTATATTGAAGCTAGAATAATCTGGTGGTTACATTCATAGATGTAGGCTTGTAGCTGTGGCAAGATCCCTCATTTAGGGTGGATATTAAGGGGATGTTTGGACGTAAGATTTTCATGAAGATTTCTGAAACTTTTGGTAACTTTTAAAGATGGCTTTTTGCGGAGCTTTGTGAAAGTGACTCATTAAAAACATGTTTAGATTGAGAAAATTTTTTAGAGGTTTTTATTGGAGGTTAACAAGTTGGTGGGGCTCATTGAAAATATGTTTGACAAGAAAATTTTGTAAGAGGTAACATGCTTTTTTATTGGATGTTATTTTCTGCAGTCTTGTGAATACTTGAAGCATTTTTAATAATAGGTGAGGATTCAAATGTGACAAATAGATAAAGAATTATCTTTCTTGTATTTATGTGGGTTGTTGGTGAACTACAATTTGAAGGCAATACATTGGCTCTTGTTTAGAGGAGGATTATCTCTATATGCTCCTCAAGAGTTGAAAAGATGAAGCTTTGAAGTGAGTGAAAATGACCCCCTGTAGGTAGAGTCGATGGCTGCAGTTTAGGTAATGCAGGTCAGCATTAGTTTCCTTCCATTCATCAGTCTTGGTTGACCTATTCTTGTCAGAGTTCTACACGTTATATTAATATTTGATCTTATTTTGTCATTTAAAAAAAATCTTATTACATATGAAACAGAATTGTTTGATCTAATGTTGTTCCTCATCAAGGATCTTACTTATTTTTCAAAGAAGTTAGTGCACATGATCTTTCTGTACAAGAATGAGCCTTTTCTTTTATTTTTTTAATAAATTTATATGCAGGTTTGCAAATACTTTTTGGACGCAGTGGAAAAGAAACAGTACGGTTGGTTCTGGGTTTGCCCAAACGGTGGCAAAGACTGTCACTACAGACATGCTCTACCTCCAGGATATGTTTTAAAATCTCAAATGAAGGCACTCCTAGAGGAAGAGACTGATAAAATTACAATTGAAGAAGAGATTGAAAATCAGGTTATAATGATATTTGTATTCATTTACCATAAATTTGTTTTCTTCACAAGCTTCTTGTTGCAGCGGGAATATTTTTTGTTCTAATTTAGCTTCATATATTTCAACCCATATTACTTGTTCTTTCGTTTGCTCCACTTTCTGTTCTTGGTTCTTATAAATAAATATTAGTCTGCTCTTTTCTTCAGCGTGCTAAAGTAACAGGCTCGACTCCAATGACCACTGAGCTGTTCTTTGAATGGAAGAAGAAAAAGATGGAAGAAAGAGATGCTGGCTTGGCTGCACAACAAGCAGAGAGGGCTAAGAATGACCGCATGAGGTATTTTGATTCATCTGTATGCTGCATTAAGTTAAATGGTCTCAGTTGTTTGTGCTATTAACTTAATTTTCTGCATGTTTCAGTGGTCGGGAGTTATTTCTTTCGGATGCTAGCTTGTTTGTAGATGATGCCGAGGCATACGAAAAATACCAAAGAGAAGAAGAAGCTGAGGCTGCTGAACAAAAGGTAATCCTGTTAATCTTCTGTTTCGTTTATAAGATAAGTAGTGGTCTTAAACATGTGGCACTAAAGTTCCAGGGTTGATGAACTCTGTCTCCCCATATTTTATATCCCTTCCCCTGTATTGGTCCCAACATCTTTATCGTGCATGACTTAAACACTATGTAACAGCTGATTTGCATGAAATGTATCTTTTGCATATTAATTGGAGTCCACGAGTATATGCTACAAGATGCTTATAAGTGTCTTATCTTTTTAGACTTGTAAATAAAGTCTTGCCTTCTTAGGAAAAATGCCCATTATGATGTTTGGATGCATTTGTCTTTGGTAGAAATGTAGAGAATTCAATAAAATTACTATTAGTTATCACTGTGTAATCTACTATATATATGCTGTTTGAATCATGGTACAAATCTAGTCGTATTAGCCCTTTTTTGTTGTGCCATAAGCAACATTGGAACAATCTAAATAAGCAACGTTCCAATCTAAATAAACAAACATTGGAACAATCTAAATAAGGCTCAAGCCACATTTGAGCTTATACTCCAAAAAAAGGGATCATACTCCAAAATGACTAGTCAATGTTACAACTTTAATAGTCACGTTTACTTATCAAAAAACTTTAATAGGCACGTTTCACAACACCAGAGAGCAGGAAGTTGTCACCTCAGAAACCAGGAATAAAAAGAAAAGGAGGTTATTTGTCAAGTTCAAAATGTCCTTGGTGCCTGTCTGGTTGTCCCAAGAGAAGAAATGGGTTCATTAGTCTTTGTCAAAATATATCGGTTGCCAGAGTTGCAGCCTTAGAAAAGAAAACTGATATATTTATTATGATCTCATTGAGTGCATCCATTTTTAATTTATTCTATGGGTTGGATCAAAAGCTATCATTTTAGTATTGGCTACATTCATAAGTTTTTTACACTTAAGTTTCTACGTAAGACTAAAAGGAACACTCTAACTTTCGGGACATTCATATGGCTGCTCTTATATCAGACTTATGCCTCCCCTAGCAGATACTTGAAGTTACCATCTTAGAACAATTAACATGGAGAGGATGGGGATTGAGACGGGTCTTTGTTTCAGTTTTGTGTTGTTAATGGGGAGCAAGTGCCCTAAAAGTGAGTTATCTGGTTCAAATACTGACAGTCACAGCATGGAATAGTTTTGCATTCTGTGCACAAGAAAGACTTGCAATAGGGGGATGCAGAAAAGCTGCATTAGTTATTTGTTTGATTAGGTAATAATATATTTTTTTTATCAATACAAATTTGTTTACCGATTAAAAAAAACATTATTACCTGATGTTTGCTAGAATTAAGTCAGAACCATCCATATCATTGATAACTAGTAGCCTTCTTTGCAATGTGTTCTTGAGCTTCTGTAACTTCTCAAAAAAGTCAATTATGGACTTGTTGTTTCTAGAGTATAAGACCTTTTGACAAGCCTATTTGCAAAAGTCTGACTGAGACATTTTCGTTAGATTTGATATGGAAGAGCACTAAATATGGAAAATGAGCTTGTTCTGGTGTGTTGCAAATAGAACATTTGCATGAATCAGTTGTTCTATTTCAGGTCAAAGATAACTCAGCAGCAGGGCAACCAAGCACCTCAGCTAATGCCGTTGCTGATCCTGGAGAGGACCTTATTGATGATGATGATGAGCTGGACATGGATGAGTTGAATGAGCTTGAAGCAAGTTTGTCAAGAACGTCTATTCAAATTCGTGAGCCAGGTGTTGAGGCATCATCTTGAGAGAGAGAGAGACGTTGGCGACCAACCATAGCTTTATTGAGGGATTTTGTATGGAGTATCTGAAATTATCTTGTTTGGGGAAATTTATAACCAGGGATAATGCACATTATGTCCGACTTGTATTGCTTGAAATGGGCAGTGGTATCACTGGTATGGGTCGAATTCAAAATTTGGTTCAGTTTTATGCCTCTTGATCAAGAATCAAGATCAAGTGTCCGCAACATTTTAGATTTCTTTCCCTTGCCCTTCGAAAAAACACGAGCACATGCCCACTGACACGCACGGGGAAAGAAGCTGATGTTTATGCATGATATATGTTATCAAAATGTAAAGAAGTTGGTTCTGCATTCCTGCAGTCTTGCCAAGCTTTTCGAACCAGGTACTGGTATGAAAATTGTTGGCCCAAAGCTAGGTAGGACTACCGAGTGCAGACTACAGAGCTTATTTCTTTCCTCACCCGGTACGATTATCCCCATTTATGGGCTTATTATCTGTTTTTGGATTTTTATTTACTACTATAGAATCACTACACCTGAAATATTCTGATAAATGCTATCCCTCGTCCGTATTTTACCATTTTTAACGAAATTTAGAAAAAAAAAAAAAAATCGGTCGAGATAAATCAACCACCAACCTAGCACTGTCGTACAACCACCCTTCACTTCTGATCCAGCACGTCACCACATCATGCTTCTAGATACCTTGTGCCCTGCCTTCGGCGGTAATCATAATATAAACTACTGTTCTTCAATTACCCAAATAACCATTGATTAACCATTTAATTGGAACATTTTCTTTTTCATCAAAGTCCATAAGATTGCAATGCGTCTAAGTTGAGGATATGGTCTATGATGCTAACATTGTGACCCTGTGCTGACGATCATGCCCACGGCCTGACTGGAGCCAGAATGAATCCTTAATGGCAGGGTCTGTGGTCGACNGGGTGTGTTTGACGCACATGCGGCCCAAGCCGTGCGGGTTTTTCAGTTGCCGCCGCCTACCAAAGCGGATTTGGCAACTGCGTGCGACTCTGTCGGCTTCAAATCCTCCCGATCTGCTCGACCGTCCACCTCCTCAGGTGGCACGTGTCTTACACGCGCCGCCATTTCCTGTGTTGGTCGGTTGCCACCGATTCAGCTTGGAATCCAGCTGCTATCATATGTTACCGCTTTCCTTAACCAGTGATCTTGTAAGAGGGATCATGGACCTCTCCAAAAATCTGCTCTAAACATTATGTGACAGTGCACCTGCCATCTTCACCACTTCCAACGGAGGAATTTCCGCCCCAAGCGATAGTTCTATTGTTCGCTCTATTGCGAACACATTTTTGCCTTTTTATAAGAAGATGTCCTATTGTAGGACAGGAGTAGGGATCAAGAAATTGGTCCCAAATAAACTTTACCCTCTCCACATGTATCACCTCTTTGCACTGTTTTCTTTTACTTTGGGGCGATTGTTGGGGAACCCCACCCCCTCCTCATGTATCATCTTTCCTGTTTATATTTAATGAAATTATCTTGCTTAAAAAAAAAAGAAAAAAAAAAGAGGGATGCCTCCCAAATTCCCAATAGCGAATTCAATACACGCATGTTCGCAGGTCTGGTATAATTTAGGTCTCGTTTAGTTATATAGATGATATGAAATGAGATTAAATAAAAATTATAAATTGAATAAATATTGTTAAAATATAAATTTTTAATATAATTATTATTTTGAGATTTAAAAAAATTGAATTATTTTTTATATTTTATTTAAAAATTTAAAATAATTAAATTAAATTAAATAAAAAATAACTTGCGAAAACAATTATATCCTCTTCGATATTATTATTCTGTCACGGTCTACTTTATTTTTTAACTGTATATATATTTAAAACATTTTCAAGATACTTGGGGTTTGAAAATTACTCTCTGCATTTCCAAGTTTGTCTTTCAAGATAAAATATATGTTTTCAATTCACTCTTCTAACTTCTTTTCCCTTTCCTCCCAGAATAAATTAAAAAGAAGAAGAAGAGAAGGAGGCTTTGAGCCTTTGGCGATACTTTTTTTTTTTTTTTTTTTAGTGAATTTCTAAATTTCTTGCCAAAGGCTCAAAGCTTGTAAATAATCAGAAAATTTGGCTAGACTGAACCATACGAGACGAGTGATGAGCCACATTTTTCACGAAGTTAAATAGCGTGTGTGTGTGTGAACGCAAAGCTTCTAAATAGTCTGAATAGGAAATAGGAATGGATATCATGTGGTTGGCCATTTCCTATTTAATTTAATAAAAAAGGTCCCATCACACATCAGACAAATCCGAGTTGGCATTTTCCTAAAACCAAGCCCTCTTCCCTCTCTCATTTTTTAGGCACCCGCGACAAAAGGAATGGATTGGAAAAGGGGAAGGGTGGTTAGAATACGTGCAATAAGGTGAATGCCATCTGTGAAGTTGACTTGTTGTAAAGTTCTTAAGGAAACCAGGCTTGTTGATGCTACACCTAAAACAGATTTAAAAAATATCCATTATTCGTAGCATTAAGGAGCCTTCACAGATTATCCGTCTGCTCATGAATACATCAGTACAGCTGCATGATTATAATCTTTAGGCGGTTTTGTTCAGAATCTGCTTCTTCCCTCTAACTTCAAACTACACGCGTCCATTCTTTGAACTTAAGGTCACTAATGTTGTTTTTAACGACAGCGTGTCAATAGAGTATTAATTGGATTTTAACTCTGTTAAGGAGATCGTATCTTTGCTGATTCTATATTAAATATTAAGAGTGTTTGAACTCCCAGTAAGCATATCTAGTGACGAGGAAAAACAGAATCTTACCAGGATCTGCATTTGAATCTCTCTCTCTGTCTCTCTCTGTCTCCCTCTCATGCACAGCATCAACACCCAAAACCAGAACAAAAAGAAAAAACTAGGAAAAGAGTAATTTTGAACTCGAAGATAACAACAGATGGTTATTTTATTATCATAATCATTTACAACTACATCGGACATTCCAAGGAAAAGCAGGGGCTCTGCAACAGCTGTCTAACCCCAACTACTCCAAACGCCTGTCCATGTTCTAGAACCTCAGGAAATGGATAGATGTAGTTGCAAGATGTTTTTAGTTTACATGCGCAAAGAAACCCAGCAATACAACCTGTAAAATTTACAAAACTCACATGACATGACACGTACGTAATAAAAGTAGTACCCCCCTCTTCTCTGGAAGGCCCTGTCATATCTCATCGAACAAATACCATCATACGTTAAACTTCTTCAACTGCTAAACACATTCATATGAAAGCAAACAAACCATTCTAATTCTAAGCACTTACTGTACTCAAGACTAATACCAGGGGAGAGGAAGAGGGTGAACGTATCGAAACATTAGAAAGGAAATTATGCAAAGGACATGCCAATAGATGAAGCTGTCATCTGGGTCAGGTATCTGAATGCTGTTTTGAAGTGTGGGAGCTCGGCAGTGGGGCAGTTGGTGCCGAGCTTTCACCGCAGCCTACTTTCTTTGCAGCCATTGATGTCGCAATCTTTACTCCCTTCACCAAGGTTTTGCCTATCCGAACCTTAACCTGACCTCTCTTTGGAGGGATTCTTACTTGTGATTTCTCTGGGGTATTCTTCTCTCCAGTTTCCATTGGCTCGATTTGTGTAGGAGGTAACTGAAGCAGAGCAAGAAACAGAGGAGTGCAGAGTTTGATTCTGACAAAATGGAGAGAAAGGAAAGGAAATTTTCAAGATCAGTTAGAAAGAAATTTGTGGGGAAAGAGTCTGTGGTAGGGTATTTTATATGCATAATCCGAGGGCCTGTGGGAGTTCGCGAGTCAAAAGTTTGCAGACAGTGACAGCGGTTTGATGAGGGGCTCACAGTGTGAACACACAACGACAACTGAAGTTTGAATTTCACCTAGTTACAAAAGAAAATCTAATATGGATTAAAATGAGTAATCCATCATACAGCTGTTCTTTCATTCATTTTCCAGGTTTGTTTATTACTTCAGACATTTGGAATTCATATGGATATCAATAGTTCTGATTAAAATAAAAACAAAGCAAAAACAACGACGTCATTGATGCCAACATGTATAGCGTCAAAAATCACCAACAAATCCATTTTTTTCTTTCAGCAACAGCACCAATAAATCTGTGCCGTTTTTATTGAGCACAACTGATCCAGGATGGGTTGCATCCAACGGGACACATGTCCATTATGTCCATCCCGGCCAATATCTTTACTTTGGGTTTCTCTTTTTTGATCCCTTGAATTTGTATTCTGGTTCCTTATTTGTATTATTGCCCATTAGAAAAAAAATCTACATTCAGCATGTATATACCGTACACATTAATGTATACTATTCAGGAAACTTCGTATAATTAAAGGGGGTTCCAATTACTACCCCACCCAAAACTCAAAAAGGCAATTTCTGTTTACGAAAGAAGGCACCCTCTTATAGGGCACTGGCCATGCAACAAAGAGTCATTTTCATTTTGGTAAACAATTGTTTGAGTCAAGGCCTGAGCGTCACCCCTTCCATCAAAAGCACAGGGGATTCCCTCAATCAGTAACCTACAAAGCACATAAAAGAGGAATGTTCATAAAGATGTATCTAAAAGACAAGGTCTGCTGCTTTCGTGTTTAAGACAGCCAAATAGCCACAAGAGAGTCAAAAAGGCATCCCTTTCGTTGGAATTACCGGACTCGTGCATGAACTAAGACCAACCACTTTATCTGCAGATCCACTGAAAAGAATGTGAAAGCTATTTAATCCCTTGACAAATATGGGATAACGATTTAGCACGGTCTACTCAATATCCCCAATCGTAATGGAGTACGGGAAAAAAGAAACGGTTTCCAAAAGGCTTGCATGAGCTGTAAACAAAGGTGATGAAAGAACCCCACTAGGCACCGAGCTTGAGGATCTTAGCCATCTATTATTGACGTGGGAGATCGAAGAAAATTCCAACTTCAAATAGAAACAAATTGGACCGACCACCCCCCGACTCTTAACTGCGATTCCGTTTTCCTCATTAATGAAGAAAATGCAGAGCATGCGGACCCGCCTAATTTATTGAAAAAACCATCTTTTACGGTTTATGTATTTTGGGCTTACAATACTAACAGCACTTAAAAAATTTTACCCTCCAAGCCCCAGAAATGGTTAGCATTCATTATAAGAGCACTGGCATTGGACTCATCAAATGTCTATAATTTGATGAATTTTACTTAAAAAGATTGGCATTGGATTCATCTTCAGTGGGTTTGTGAAGCTATGAGCTACAGTGTATCCTCATTTATCTTCAAATTTGGAGAAGGACTGTTCAACATCCATCTCATTATTTTATTTCAAAAACGCATTGATTTCGCACGCGATTTCGTTTCTTTTTCTTTTTCTTTCTCTTTCTCTTTCACTTCCTTGTCTCTGCTTTCTTCCTACCCCAAATCCGAAATCCCTTTATTTCTTCCTCTCCTCTCCCTTCCCGATTTCTTTCTTCCTCTCCTCTCCCTTTCCGATTCCCAGCACGGTTCTTCCTCTCCATTTCTTCCCTCTGTTTTCTCTCCAGTTTTTGGCCAATCTATCCATTCCCTTTGCCGTGAGAGTGAGCAGTTCATCTTTGTCCAATGGGGTTGAACTTCGAACGAGGTGTTTCAGGTTTCAGAGGATCTCCATCACCTCCATAGGCGCACCGTCCCCTTTCTCTGTTTCTCTCTTTTTCGCAGTGCGCGTGCCCGATTCTTCATCTCAGCTTCGATTCTTCATGCAGAAACAGAGCAAACCCACACTGGTTTCTCTCCTTTCAGGTTCGTGCTTCACTTCTTCTCCTTTCATGTACTGCAACCCTAGTTTCAACAAGAAATGGAATTGATTAGCCCCGATGGGGGCTTTTGCTCTCGATGAACGGCTGGAAAACTTCATCGATGGGGGCTTAGCTACTTAAACTATTTGAGTTGAAATTAATATAAATTCCAGGAAGCATCTTTAGCATTTTGAAATTAAATTAGTGGCTTGAAACAACAGTATGCTTAAATGAAACTAGTATATTGATCCAGACTGCTCTACATATTCAGAATAAGAGCACTGTGTGACTAAGTTTTGGAAGGGGAACTTCACCTTAGATTTGTTGTTGGCAGCAAGTTATCTGAATTTGAAATGTTAAGTTTGATAATTATGTAGATGCTTATGTGATGGCAGCAAGTGATGCTTATTGTTAATGTTAAGTTTAATTATTTAGATGTTTGTGTGATGGAAGCAAGTGATGTTTTATTGTTAATGTGAATTGTTAATGCATTTGATAATTATTTAGATGCATGTGTGATGGCAGCAAGTGTTGTGAATTGTTAATGCATTTGATAATTATTTAGATACATGTGTGATGGCAGCAAGTGATGTTTTATGGCTGTTAATGTTAAGTTAGATTGTGTAAATCTGGTTGCCGATTAAATCTGGCAGCCAGTGATCTGAAGCATGAGTTGATTCTGAGTTCATGCACTTGAGTTGATTATAGTTCATGCATTTGAGTTGATTAAAGTGAATGCAGCTGAGTTTGATTCTGAATCTGGGTTGAAAATATGTAATGCATTTGAAGATAAGAGCTTACTTTAGTTATGATATTCTGGATGATCTTTAAATATCTTGGTCTCTAGCTTGCTTGGCTGGGATTATAGTTTCCTTTAAATTCCTCAGGTTTCATGTTGAAAAACCATATCTGTTTTGGAGCAAAAGTTGCATGATTTACTGGTTATCTTATTAAACTAATAATTTTTGAAATTTTTGCCAGTGAAGTATTTGGATGCTCCCACGGTGGCTAAATGAGTCAAATATTTTTCATGTAAATCCTTTGTAGTTTTGATAGGCTTAAAGTGATTCTACTAGTTTTCTTTGGACCATTTCTTTGTTTTTTCCCTCCTCCTTTAAGTACTTGCTTGTTTATGATTAATTAATGTGAGATATAACTCTTATGAATTTATTGTCCATATTTGATTGACATTTTAATGGTTAAATATTTGACATTTTCTCTGTCTTGTACCTCAGCTTGGATGTTCAATATCTTTATACTCATGTAGCAATTGATTCCAGTATTGGACTAAACCCAACTCCTCTTGTAGAGCTTTCAGCTGCAATTGGCAGCAAGGATCTCAATTAGCTTGGGTCAAAGTTGGATTTGATACAGCTTCTAGTTCCTTCCCTCGTTAGTTTTAGATGAAATCAATTATTTAGTCTTTCCCATACTCATTATATTTTTGTATTTAGTCATGTAAATCATCAAGTCATTGGCCTGGAATTTGCAACAATGCGTTCTTGATAGGTAAAAGAGTATTTTCCATACTCATTGTTTTAATTCTTGGTTGGTAATCAAGATATATGGTTAGTGTAAATTAAATTATACATATGGTTAGTGTAATTGTAAAATATGAACATAAAAATAAAAATATTATTATTAAAAAAATAATATTATATTATTATTTTGATGAATCTAATGGCTAATCCAATGTGGAGTTATAGATAAGGAGGTTTTAGATTTATGAAAAACATGTACTTTTCATCAAATTTTAAAGATGGCTTTGATGAAGCCGATGCCCATGCTCTAAGGACCCGTAGATGTTGATTGTCCATGCAGCCGAAGTCTGAATGATGCCTCCTCATCTGACATTTTTAGAAAACCCAGGATCCTCGGACCCATCTGATTTGAGATGCGATTCTGCTAATTAAGGGTCTTCTTCCCCTGTTTCTAGTTCTACAGGACTCTTGTCGTGATGCCAGTACATTGACAACCCATTCCCTGTCGCACAAGTTCCAGCCAACACCACTGAGTTGGCAAGAAAAGAACCCAGTTGGTTAATGCTGCAACAAACGTCTAATCACCTTTACACAAGATAATCTCGCCTTAGTGCTTTATCTTAAAAGGGTTTCCATTTACTAGATAAAAGATAGAGTATGTTTGCATTATTAACATAGTAAAGCATTGTAATTTGTGTCAAAATAAAGTCTAAAATTTGGTTAAAAATTAAGGTTTTGACTAGAGCTAAAGTTATCGAATAAACTAATCCACGTTACTAATCATCTCAAAGTTAAAATAATAATATATATTTTAATAATAATTCTTTTATTCTTTAATGTTTATTGTATTTTACAGTACAAAAGAAAAATATAATTCCTCACAAATTCACAACCTAACAAATACACGCAGCATATATATAATTCTTAAAATTTATGGTTAATTATTTAGAAATAAAATATGAATTGATGGATGAAGAATACCTCACCAAATTTAGAGAAAACTTTAAAATTAATGCAACTCAAAACTTAACCTAAATGTTTTTGATAAGTCCAATGCATGTCATTTTGACAAAAAAAGTATCTATATTTTAGACTTCATTAATATTTTAGTAGTCCAATACCAGTATTCTGGAAAAGTCGACAAGCTCAGGCACGTTTTCTTGCTATTCATGTAGAAGCATTAGTGTACAGAACCGGAGCAGGCAGGCATAATACAAAAGAGAAATGATTGGCGTCCCCATTTTGGGTCGAGCATTTCTACCGAGATCTTTTCTTTTTTTTTTTTTTTCTTTTTGTTTACTTGGTGATTAAGTGATAAAACATGTCAATTTCAGAGATTAGTTCGAGGTGATAGAGTATTTCTCTTGAACATCGACTTTACGTACAACCAAGGTCGCTTTATGTTGCAAGCTTGATTAAGAAAAAAAAAAAAATTTATTTTCATTGCTCTATTCTATCATTGTGATTTTTATTTTTATTTTTTTATTTTTTATTTAGTAACTAAGTAAGTATTTTTTAATAATATTGTAATTTTTTTAAAAAATATATTTAAAAGTATTAAAAAATACATGTATAAAATGCAAAATATAATAAATAAAAAGCCCTATGCCTGACGATAACTCTCAACAGTAGCTAGAAGTGGTGGCTATAGTGAAACCCACAAAAAAAAGAAAAAAAAAATCGCTTTATGTTATCTTTAGACTTTTGAGGAATTTTGTGTCCTTTGGTGCATGTTCAGAGACCAAGAGAATAGTAAGAACAGAATTTTCATACACTGGCAGAACTTGTTATTGCGCAAGATTTATGTTATGGTGGACATTGGTTAGAGTTAAATGGTAGGTGTGCATATAAGTTTGGGAAACCTCCACTTAGCAAGCCGGGTTTTTAGGATGATCCTTGGCCCATATATGGACAAATAACAGAGCTGAGTGTCCTGAGTAAACTTCCTCGCGTGTTTTTTGGAGTTTTCTTAGTAGCATCACAGTTCTCAATTTACTTACCGACAACTCTATATTTTCATGGAACATCGATCACAATTTTGCTGCAATTCGATCTAAAGCCGACATTTTTGCTTTCCAAACACGTCAGATAATAGATTAACAGCTTTTGCCAAAGGATAACATTGGAATATGCTAAAAAAACTCCTTCAATTTCAATGCTGTCAATGGAACTAATTAAACGAATTGGATCTTATGAGATCAATAGTAATGGTAACTTCTAGGAACTGCATCCATTGTAAAATTTTATCCACGTAATGAGTTTCGCACATAGTGATTTTCCGTTAAATCGAGCTTGAATATGAACTATCAAGGAAAAAAAGCAGAATATTGTCTCTGCGTGATGTATTTTCATTGCGATACAGGGATTGATAGTGATAGAAATACTTGCAACGTGATTTGAGAGTTAGAAATCACCACTGGCTGAACCTTTGACGTGATTATTGGGTCCAGCCTCAAAGGGAATATGATTCGTGTTTTTCACAACCTTTATACAACAAAAAGCATCAATCATAAGCAAAATTAATACCAATTATTACGATTTTAATTCTTCACAGGAAAATACTCTACAACACAAAAGTAAACTCATAAACTGATGTGGCTTGATGTAGTACGTCAAATTTTAAAATTACTTTTATTGTAAAATAAATCTAATAGATCCTATAAAATCGTATCAGTTTGTGGATTTATTTTTATGTAATTTTTTTGTGTATGTACCAATTCTCTTCTTCAAAATGTCTAAGAGTCTCAAACTCATTTCAAATATTAAAAACACCGCTTACATGGTTAGATAGAAGTGCACCACTCATACTATGAATGCACAATTTTATGGCGACTCTGCAATGTTATGCGAGGATGACTCAAGCTTAGAGGCGGGTATTAATATACCAGGCTTGCCTTTAACCCTGTAAAGTGGCATTCCAACCTGGAAATCTTCAAATTCTGTCCCTCGAAGCTCAACCTCAAAAATACTTCCAATATCTAAATCCTCGCCTGAATCTGCGAAGCTAGATTGTGCAATTAAGGCCACCAGCAACATAAAAATGAACCCAGCCGATAGCTTCTTGATCAAAGTTGCCATCTTAACCTTGTTTCGACGAATGCTCTAATCAAATTTTTTGACGAAAAATAAATTCAAAAGCTGGAGAGAGATTTTATAATAATCGAGTTTTTTTTTGGGCGATGTTCTAAATATAGCCCATACTTTGATGTTCTGTTTGTTGTATCAGTATGCAATCAAAGGCAATGATAACCGTTTACTAGTTCAAATTGGATGGTGCAGAGTATGTTGTGAATGCGATATTTTTGTTCATTTGGTTAAATACAGTTGGAGTTTGTTAATGGAATAATTCTATTTGCTGTCCCCGTAAGGGGACTGCGTCGCATGCCCTACGTGGCTTTTACACTTAAATGAAACGATTCGTTTCATTTAAGTGCAAATGCCCCTACCAATGAGTACCTTTGGTGCGGGAGAACTGGAAACTTAGCAACTACCAACATCTCCTAAGCCTCATCCCCTTCTCTCATCAACTTCCGAGTGCCCTAAGCCGCTATCCCTTTCTCAACTCAAGGTCATCGTCGCCGTTGCCGTCCCAAGGAATAGGGATCAATTCATATGACATTTTACCAAAGATTATATATATTATTTAGTTATTGGAAGACAAATAATGTTGTTGATAACTGATATCGGAAGTTAGTTAAATTGATTTATTTTTCAAATTTGTGTTCTTCAATTTTTGGAAGAAGCCCAGATCCATCTTTGTAGTTAGATTTTTCGAATATATTTCTAGAGGAAGAGTCCGTCTCTCCCATGGTGGAAACCCAAATCCAGATCCATCCTCATGTTCTTCAATTTTTTGAATATATTTCTTTCTAAAAGGGCCCAGATCCATCCTCGTAGTTCAGGCATCCATAGCGTTGGAGACCTTCTGTTTGAGTTTAGATAGCTTAAATTTATGGGGGAAAAACAGAGGAACAAACTAGATCAAGCTAACAAATTTATGTATGGCTTCCAAATTCCTTACGTCAATGGAGGACATGAACCCAGAGACTCCGTCAATGGTGGAGGAAGCCGGCGATTGGCAGGGGACAGAGAATCAAGAGATGGAAATTTTCAGATCTTGATTTCACTTCATTTTCATTGTTTTGTCTCTCAGATAAAAGCAGGGACAGTTTAGTCATTCAAATGGAATTCACGTGCGCACGTATGAGGACTACAAAGGAGTCCATCGCATGGGACTGTACGTAGCAGTGCCCTTGTTAATATCTAGACTTTGTCAGGTTGGTCTTACAATGGCGGAAGCATCTTGATAGAAACTCTACCGTGTTGAGTCTGTTGACTATTATTTTGGACTCTTTGCCTAAGTATTGAACTATGCTAATACAAAAACTCTACTCATTCTCCGGTTCTCGAGTCTCACACCACACAATGAATGTGGCGAACCCGGTTCCTTGGCCCACGTCACGGTTCATCAATTTCTTCTGGATTCTTTGGGCTTCTCTTACTTCTCCCTATTCTTCTCTCCTTCTCCATCACCTCAAAAACGAGCCCTTCCCTCACCCTAGCCACAGATCTCCCCCCCTCAACCCAGATTTTCCTCTAAACATCGCGAGTCAACCTAGATCTCCCGCACGAACACAGCCCAGATTGCATGGTAACACATGTTAGGCATTTTTCCCAAAATGTTGATTTTTGGTAGATTTAATGTTTTTTTTTTTTGCACGTACACTGATTTGTTACTATTGGTTGATTTTTTTTTGGGTGATTTCTAGTATACAACTTGTAAGGGGATTTCTCCCTCACTCTTAAGTTCACTGGACGCTCGATCGAGAGTAATGGACTTTGCCCTGATACTCAACCTCCAGCGCCCAAATTTGCCCACGAAGCAACTCATTGCAAGGAAAAGTAAACAATGATGGTTGATGGGACGAACAAGCCTGACGTAGCTCGGCCGCGAGGGACTCGTACAAGGCAGAATGGGAAAGACAGAGAATATTTGATCTTCTGACATGAGAACATCGATAGATCATTGAAGACACCAGTAGAGTAAAGCAAATCGGGAAATCACGTCGCATTAATGACATCACTACCTAAGCAACACGCCACAATAATTGCACCATCACTAAGGCACGTCACATTTAAATGATTCTGACAAAAGGAACAGTAAAAAAGACATAGGCTCCATAAGAGCAGGCACGATCTGTCCCGCCCCAGACTCCCGGTATAAATAACTATTTTTAGGTACGAAAAAGCTCTGATCTCTAGACTCTCTCATTATTTACACTTCCAAAATACTCTACTGACTTTGGCATCAAAGACTCCCCGGCCCCAAAGCATTATTTTCCCAGTTTCTTTCTTCTTCGTTTTCGCAGGCCGAACTTTGAAGACCTGAGTTGCTGGAACCTGGCCCAAAGGCGTATGAAACACGATGTGTTGTTGAAATATACTACTTATTTAGATTTTGTGATTGTGTTGTTGAAATAATTTGTTGATTTGTGAATTTATAGTAATTATTATTGCGGATCATGAATTTATGAATTAAGGGTTCAATATCTGCACTGCAATGGTACTGAAATTTAAGCAGAGTATCAGTACCATTGCCAACTGCACTGCATTCACATCAAACTCTAATCAATCAAACTGATGTAAGCCTAGAATTGCCAATTTTTTGCCATCTTGAAGGTGGGCAGCTTGAAGATTAGAAAGATGAAGAGTTGCATATGCCAACAATTGTTAAGTTGCCCATCACAAATTATCATATTCAAAGGATCTGTTGAAACACCCATTGAATCTTTGGTTCTAAGAAATTGTGAAAATTCTAACTCAAACCTGAGCACCGCCTCGAGTCCAAAGATTGCCTTTTCTTGGCAAACAAAAATACTGGTATTTTTTCTTTTTATGTGGGGATGAAGTGGAAAGGAGAAGCGATGTATGAGAAAGCTACAGGGTGGAGACAGAATCATTCCCCTGAGTTAGTAATTTTTTTTTTTTTATAGGCCTTGAGTTTTTTTTTTTTTTTTTTTTTTTCAAACTATTAGATCTTCATTCAAAAGCTGGAAAAAAAAGTTCAGTTACAGGGAAAAAAAAACTAGACTATTACAACCTTGAAATCAAACTAGGAAGTTGAAATTTAGACTTGGATTACAAAGCTTGAAAAGATGGTGGATCTTTCCCACTATGAAAATCCAGCATGCACTGGGGCAGTTTGATGAGGGGTATATCTCCAAAGAAAGACTTTGAAGAAGCCCATTGCGCCATTGTATGCGCGCATCGGTTCTGAGCCCGATGTATTTTAACAGCCTTCCAACTTTCAAGCCTGCTCAGCATTAATCTGGTGTCTCTTATACTTCCTTCTATAAGCCAATCAAAATTCTGGGAAGAGTTGTTGAGAGCTGAAATTACCACCTGTGAGTCTCCCTCCAAAATGATATTATCCCATTGGTTCCTTATTGCCATCTGAACACCTATAAAAGCTGCTAGCGCTTCTCCACAATTTGGGTTACAAGAAGAAGAAAATTCAGAGACACAACCTATTATATTTCCTAGGTGGTCTCTTCCTACTGCAGAGGCTGTGCTACCTGTCTGTCTAACAGCTACATCAAAGGAGACAGAGATCTTCCCTATTTCAGGATGTTCCCAAGGAGGGTTGTCATGATTGAGTTTAACCGCCCAAGCTTTTTTATGCTCTTGATAAAGTTTTAAAACTTGCTTTACAAACTGTTCTATAGAAATGGAAGTTGAGTTATGAATGATTTGATTCCTATAGAACCATAGACAATCCATAGCTAAAATAGCAAACAACTGGAAACTATGAGCTTCCTGCGAATAGACATTAAGAACAGCCGTGGGATCCAGGATGGCCAAAACCCAGTCCTTTATGTCTTGGCCTACAATGAAATCAATGTTTAAAGGCCACGGTGATTGTCTCCACAAAATTCTAGAAAACGGGCACCTTAAGAACAAATGGGATGTAGATTCTTCCTCAAGATGACAAATGGGGCATTGAATCTGGTCATTTTTTAAAGAGTTGCAGCGATTCAACAAGGACCTAGTAGGGAGGATGTTGCTCAAAATCTTCCAAGTAAAAAGTTTTAGGCGATCCTGAATTTGAAGAGACCAGAGTTTTTTCCAAATATGAGAAGAATGCCTAGATGGTTCAGTGCTAAGGTTTTGAACAATAGCTGCATATGCCGACTTGACAGAGAAATTGCCAGAAGAGTGATGGAGCCATTTTAAAGAATCCCTTACTTCCTGAAAATTATGTTGAGCTAGGGGAATTTTGCTGATCTCTTGAACAGTATGGGCTGAAAATAAGTTATGAAGCAAGGGTTCATTCCATCTCCTTGGCTCTGTCAGGAGGAGCTCAGAAACTTTTAAAGCAGGATCCTTATAGGTGACTGTCAAGGAAGGAATTGGGAAAGGAGGGGAGAGAGAAGGGATCCAACCGTCTTTCCAAACACTAGTGGTGACACCATTGTTTATTTGGAAACAGGCACTTGCAGCGATGAACTCCCTTTGTTTTGCTAATCCCTTCCAAATGTTTGAGTCGCCTCGCTTAATCTGGACATCCAACCAATCTAAAGACTTCAAGTACTTGTGAGAAAAGACTTTTAACCAAAGACTTGGGTTGCTAACATCTTTTTGAAAGAAAAGCCAACCAAGCTTGCTTAAAAGAGCTTTGTTGAAGGTGGAGGTGAGTCTTAAACCCAGTCCTCCCAAGGATTTAGGTTTACAGATGGAGTTCCAAGACTTGGGAGTAAAATTATGAGTTTTATTAGGATTAAAACCCCACCAAAATCTCATAAAAGATCTATCTATGCTAGTTGCAATATTCTTTGGAATGAGTATACTTGACATCGTGTAGGCTGGAATTGAGCAAGCAACTGATCTAATCAAAGTAGTTCTACCTGCTTGGGAGAGAAGTTTGGCTTTCCAACCTGACAATTTCTTTTGGATTTTTTCCTTTAGTTCATCAAAGAAATGTTTGTTTGATCTGTCCAGATTGAGATGAAGACCAAGATATTTTAGCTTTTTAGAAGCAAGCTTGAAATCCATAACCGATCTAATATCCCTAATGACAGAGTGAGAAGTGGCTTTGCTGAACTGAATCGAAGATTTGCCTTTATTAATCATTTGACCAGACCAGTCAGAATACTGGTCTAAACATTTAGTGAAAGAACGGGCATTGATAAGAGAAGCCTCTCCAAAGAGGATAAGATCATCGGCAAAAAGAAGGTGAGTGATAAGAGGACCATTACTACCCATCTTAATGCCTTTGATAAGGCCTTGGTTCTCCTCTCTGATTATTAATCTAGAAAGAACTTCACTCCCAATAATAAAGAGGAAAGGGGAGAGAGGATCCCCTTGCCTAAGACCCCTCGAAGGAATTAAATGACCTGAAGGTTCCCCATTTATGAGTACCGAAAAGGAGACGGTAGTAATGCAAGTTTTAATCCAATGAATCCATCTTGAATGAAAGCCAAGGCACTTGAGAATAGTTAGAAGAAAGTCCCATTCCATAAAATCAAAAGCTTTCTCCATATCAATTTTTATAGCCATCAACCCCTTTTTTTTCCTGGTTTTTTTCATAAAGTGAAAAATTTCTTGCGCTACAATAGTATTTTCTTGAATGATTTTTCCAGGAATAAAAGCTGATTGATATGGGGATATGAAATTTTTGAGAACTTTCTTAAGTCTATTTGCTAGGATTTTTGCAATGATTTTGTAACACACATTGGACAGACTAATAGACCTAAATTGATGGACAGTATTAGGCGAGCCTGTTTTGGGAATTAAAGCAATGTGTGTATGATTGAGTTCTTGCAAGAAATGACCATGAGCAAAGAAGAACTTAATAGAATTAATAAGGTCATACTTGATGATCTCCCAATAGTGCTTGTAGAAGAAACCAGTGAAACCATCAGGGCCAGGGGATTTGGAAGAGGGAGTTTGTTTAATGGTTTCAAAAATCTCCTCCTCAGAAGGCATTTTGCAAAGATTTTCATTATCAGCTGAGGATATTTTCTCCGGGAAAAGAAGCTCAATATCCAGAGGGAGAGCTGGAGAGGAAGATTTGTAAATTTGCCTAAAATGATCGAGAAAACTGGATTTTATGGCAGAGGGGTCTTGGATCCACTGGTTGGAAGGACCCTTGAGAAAAGAGATATCATTTCTTCTCCTACGCATTGTGGAAGTCATGTGGAAGAACTTTGTGTTGAGATCCGTAGTAGTCAACCACTGCAGCCTAGATTTCTGTCTCCAAAGAATTTCTTCTCTTTTCAACTGCTCAGAAAGACATAGTTTTAGATTTTCTTCTAAGCTTAGATTATCCTCATGAGGGTCCAGAGATTGGATGTCAAGAAGTTGTTGATTCAGAGCTTTTATAGAAGATTGAATATGTCCAAAATTCAAACGATTCCAAGACTTTGGAGCTATCCTTACAGACTTTAACTTCTGAGAGAGGATGTATGAAGGAGGGCCACAAACAATTTTTTCCCAACTGTTTTTTATCACCTGAAAGCATTCAAGATCGCGAGCCCAAAATTCCTCAAATTTGAAAGAATGACAAGATTTTTTTGAGAACAAAGTATCAAGAAGGAGAGGAGCATGATCCGAGGAATGAATTGGTAAGTGCTTGATTTTTGAGTCAGGATAAAGGAGTGTCCAATTGGGATTAGCAATTCCCCTATCAAGTCTCTCTCTAATGTGGCTTTTACCAAATCTGTTGTTGGTCCAAGTATATTTAGAGCCCACAAAACCCAGGTCCCCTAATCCATGTTGGTTCATGAACTGATTTAAACCTTTCGGGTTAGAGGGGGAAGCAAAGGGTTTACCTCCTATTTTCTCAGAATGACTAAGGACAGTATTAAAATCACCTAGACTTAAAATAGGACCAGGGAAGGCAGAGGCTATTTTATCAAGTAATTCCCAGAAAGCTTGTTTTTCTTGATGCTGTGCAGGACAATAAACTAAAAGAAGAAGCCAAGGAGAATGCACAGGGTCCGAGTACACTAATAAGGCCATTACATTACTATTCACAAAAACAGGTTCAACATCAACACCTGGACGCCACATACATAACAAGCCTCCCCATTTCTTCGGAGGAGGTATATGCAAATACAGGGAAAAGCCTAAGCTATTCACAACACCAGCAGTATTATTATCCGATAGTAGCGTTTCAGAAAGGAAAATTAAATCAGGGAGGTGAGTCCTGATTTGTGCCCTTAAACTACGCATTGCCAGAGGCCGGGCAATGCCTCTGCAATTCCAGGATAGAAGTCTCATTTCTGGGTTGGTGGCAGGTTAGGGCCCGCCACCTCAGCCTCATTATCAACATAGACTGTTTTCTGAGTTGAGAGAAGTTCATTACCAGCCTCGGGTTGCATCTTTGGAGTTGCTTTTTCAAGTTTGATCACTTTCTTGAAGACCCTTCCCTTCCTCATTGTCACTAAAGTTTGGCCTGCATCTTCAATATCCCCGATTTCCTCTTGGGGCTTGGGACAGGTGATAAAGGCGCACGGGTTGACAGATCTCTTCTTTGGTGGCATCTCCTCTTCTGAGCGTTCCAGTCCTCTCTTAGTAGTTCTTTCATTTGTTTCCAAAAATTTCTTGACTTGAGATTTGGTTTGGAGGGGTTCAGGTTGAGGAATAGTGAGAAGCGGAGTGCTCTCAGGGATGGTACTTGGAGGGAGATGTTGATGCTCAAGACGAATAGGTAAGGTTGAGAAGGGCTCTGGTTGAGGAATAGAGTGAATGGGAGAGCTCTCGAGGATGTTACCTGGGGGAAGTTGTTGATGCTCTGAACGAAAGAGTGAATGGGAGAGTCCTTGTGTCTCTAGGGATTGATTTGGGAGTGGAACATTTTCCCGAGAGAGTTGCGTATTATCAAAGGCAGGAAAAGATTTTGAAAGAGGGCTTAACTGAGGATTGGGTTGGATCGGATGAGTGTTATCCAATGTTTGCATTTCAGAAGAGTTTGGTTGGATCGGATGGGTGAGACTTTCCGTAATGGGCTGGAAGGCAAGGGGCTTTTGTGTACAGATAGTTGACCCTTTTAGGAACTCAAAATTTCGGATGATTTGTTCATAAACTGAAGTGCCCGAAGAGCCTTTTGGGATGGGTTTCTGAGGAGGGCCTGATATGGGCTCGGGCCTGTTCGACTTTAGTAAGGTTCTGGAGGCCGAACGTGCTGGGGAGACAGGCCTGGCAAGCACAGTTGCTTCATAACTCTGGTTGCAGAACTCCAGAGGATCAAGGCTTTCTTGCGTAAGTGCTGGTGGAGGGCTCAAAGTGGATTTCATGTCAGAAGGAGTTATGGGTGGGCTGGAGAACATTAATGGGTTTTCAGAGTCAAGCTTAGCCCACTGTTCATCATCTCCTTCATTCCGCCTCAAATTACTTACAACTGCCTTTGCCGATTTAGTTGCAGTAGTAGTATTCCATGGTTCAACTCCAGATATTCCAGCAAAAATATTGATCGTATTTCCACTATTTTCTAGCTTCGAAAAACAGTTCACTTTCTCAACAAACATTTTTCCTTTCCCTTTACTGAAAAAAGTTTTCTCATTTGTTGCTCTAGCTTGTGATATATTTGTTTCGGGTTCCTTTATACACACCGGCGGAAGAGATTGTCTTGGCAGTGTTGCTCTAAGGCTTGACTTTGGGCTATGAATGCCCTGCAGATTAACTGCTCGTTGTCTAGCTTGTTCTTGTTCTTGTGTCAGCTCTATCATTGTTGGCTGCATGATCATGACTGGTTCCACTATTTCAGCTGGTTGGTTCCCTGCTTGGGTTTGTCTTGGATGACGCCTATAGTTCGAGCTTTCCGCACTCATCCACGGTCCAAATCTTGAGTCTTTTGGTATAGCTACATGTGTCGGGCAAGCTTGAATCACATGTCCTAGGTGGCCACAGCCATAACAGAAATCGGACAACCTTTCATACTTGAGAAGGACCTTTTTTGGCATTCTGTCTGGTCTGTTGAGATCAAAGCCTTCAGGCAATGGTTGTTCTATATCTATCTCAACTCTTATCCTTAAGTAACGTCTTAGAGCTACACCAAAAATGGAAGCTCTATCCACTTCCTCTAGTTTTCCCATAACATTACCAATCCTTTCAGCATTTTGATTGGTAAGCATCTCCAAAGGAAGACCATGGACTTGAACCCAGAATACTGAAGTTTTTAGGCTTACCTCTTGTATGCTCAGTCCCGGAGGCCAGTTTTTCAGCACCATATGGAAACCTTTGAAATTCCAAGGTCTGCTTGCTAAAACTCTGTCTTTGTCCTGCTGCGATGGAAATGTGAAGAGGAAAGTGTTGATGTCGATATCTTCAATTGTGAGGCCCAGCACAAAACTCCATACTGCTTTTATCGTGACATGGAAGGTGTTTTTGTTAAGGGGTTTGGTTGATATCAGCTTCCCTATCAAGGTTTGGTTAGAGAAACGTTTTGCTATACCAAGCTCAGGGACCAACTAATCAACTGATCAATATCTTCTTGACTTGTAGACATGCTGACGTTAAAATCCCAGAAAGATGGGAGATGCTGTGGGGTAGGGATGGTGGGAGATACTGTGGGGTAGGGACGGTGGCCCTTCATCGTGTTTTAGGCCACTTAATGCTCCTTCAACTTTGACCATTTTTTCCTTTTCTATTTTTTGGATCAGACATGCCATGCTAATTCTGGTTGCCCAAATTTATGCACTTTATAAGTTCTTTTTACTTTTATTAAGGATTACCCCCAAAATAAAATTTTGTGTGTCATTAGCAAAAATTTTATAAGAATTCATGCTTTTTATTTACTTATTTTTCAAAGCAATAACTTGCTATACACATATAATCTTTGAGCAAAGTCTTGCTATTTTAAGATTAGCTGCTAATGCATTAAAATTAGTTTTGATCCAAGGGTTGAAAGCTAAAATCAATAAATTTGCATGGAAAGAGTGCCAATAATGCATCTTATCTGGCTATGAACTCTATGCTGGTAGAGTACTACAGTAATTTTGCACAAGACAAGTTCTGGTGCATGTGCTGTGAAATAAAGCTGCACACATCGAGTAGGATTATTCAGGAGAAGAAGAAAGACACAAAAAACACATTCAACAATGAAACTTTCTCACCCATAATCAGCAACCATTAAAATAAAATAAAAAATACAGATCCAACAAACACAAAGCCTCATATTCGAGAAAAGACCAATGTTAGTAGCCACAGATGGCGTCGTTCGGAAGACGAGCTGTGATAAGCAGCACCGTGGCCTATGCGACGAAGCGATATGGAAGAGAATGCTGGGGAGGGGGGGACGTTGGGGGGAATGACTATTCCCCTTTTCGTGATGAAGATGAGTGATTTTTTTTAATAATTTTTTTTAATTGTTGGATTGAGATCTTAAAAATATTGAGTTTTATAATTATGTATTTTAACTTTTTAAGACTTGCATTAATGTTATTTTGAAATATAATTTATACATATATAATTAATTTATCTATATATAGACTATCCTAAAACGATACCGGTATAGAAATATTTTGTTTCAGAACATTAACCAAAACTGTCACCAAAATGATATTCAAAACTTTTCTCCCCCTCCCCCTCTCTCTCTTTCTCCTCCGAATATGAATACAATTTCAGCACCGCATTAGAGCATTAGTAGTCAACTCAACAAAGTTTAGCTAAAAAATTCACTTTTATAAATTTAGCTAGTCACTTTTCAACAATACTAAATAACAGGCTCTCTAAATCTATTACTATTCTATTAAAATATTAATTTTGACATTTTCATTTATTTTAATTCTAATTATAATTTGAATATTTATTCGTTATTAAAAAAGTACACATTAGTTTTCTTACATTGATATTATATTTTGAAAGAAAAAATTGACATCAACTAATAATAATATTGCATAACTAGAACTTGAAGCACTCTAACAAGATGATGCAATGTCATTGAAATGATGACTGATGGAGATTGGCCGCCTTCTGTGGTTGAGTTTAAGATTTGGGCGTTTTGTACTTTTAAGACAATGATGAATTTTCTAGAATTATGAGCTCGCATGAAACAAATAACACGCGGGAGAGGAAATTTTTTTATGCCAAAATCATATTTTACCAGCAACTTGGACTCAACAAATTTGGATAGTAAAAATGATCAAAGTTAAAAATAATGTAACTTTGTTGAGTTCATTACAGTAAATTTTTATGCAATCTAGTTAAACTTTGACTAAAATATAACTTTGTTGAGTTTATTACTAATACTCTTACATGGTAAAGTTTCCCATTTGTTAAGTCCAGTTTTTGGAAAAAAAAATTGTCCATCTTCAAATAACTTCTTCATCGTCCCACAACCGTATTCAGCCAAAGGCTTCTCTCGCCATCGTAACCACCTCTCTCGCTGCCGTATCCACCTATCTTGTTATTGTCACACCTATCTTCAGACCAGAGTTTGACCACAAGCTACCCAGATACATCACCGTACTTCATCGTTGATGTCAAACCCATCGTCGGAACTTTTTGATACTCTTTATTAGGACCTAGATACTGTTTACTTTCACATTGGTTTTTCTAGTACATTCTGATAAAAATCACAGGTTTCTTGGGTTTTGATTTTTTCTGAGAACAAATTTCAGTCTAGTGAATCTAGATCTAGTAGACTACATTTTTACTGAGAAATCAATCCTCCAAGCTTTGGTAGGTGCTAAACTTTTGGGTTGCAGTGGAGTTTTGTTTCTTTTGTGAAAGTAAATAAAAAAGTTTCAACTTCTCTTTCCCCCCTTCTCTCTTACTCTATGCGTGGTTATCAATGTAGATCGAAGAGAGAGAGAGAGAGAAGCTTCACGTGATAAGAGAGAGACTAAAAGGAAGAGGAAAACCCAAAGGAAGAAAATCGAATGGAGGAAGCCCTTCCTTCATAGTGCTAGTATTGATTTTTCTATATGTATATGCAAAATCATATTTTTTATAGATTGGTTTTACATATCAAGAAAAACTCTCACATTGAATTATGCATTTTTGTTATTTTATTTTGCAATAATAATTTTTTTTCCTACAATTATTATTTGTTTATATTTTAAAATTAGCACCATTGCAAATTTTATCATTTATCACCCATTAGAATTTTTTTCCTAAAATTCTATCCGTTGGTGGAGAGAGAGAGGGAGGAGGAGAGAAAAAAAAAGTAATAAAATGAAAATATGTAAATATGTAGATGCATATAGGGGTAAAAAAATCAATGAGCCAGTAAACTGGACTGGACCGGACCGAACCGGTGGGTTGGGTCCAGTATCGGGTTTGGTTCAGTCTGGTACTGGTTTCATTTTTGTCAAAACTGGTCAAAATCGGTCTGTTTTGGTTTTCCTTTTTTTAATACCAGACCGGACCGGTTCATATATATATTTTTGATTTTTTATATTGTATAAAATATTTTTATATGATTTTTTATAGTATATATAATTTTTATATATAATATATAATTATATATAAAGTAATTTTGTATTATATGATAAATTACTAATTAATATAATATTAAATTTTAAAATCCTATATCACTATAGTCTATTGTATTAATAGTTATGCTAATACTATATCACTATATATTATAATATATTACTATAGTCTAAAATACAATTATAATATATATTTTAATATACTACAATATATTATCACTATATTATTATATACTATATAATATACTAAACAAATTGGAAAAATTAGATCGAACCGATAAAGCTGGAAGTATTAGTTTACGAGTGTAACTGGTGCGGTATCGGTTTTTCAAATATCAAAATTGGTATATACTGGTTCGATTATAAAATATGTCCTAAACTAAACAAAACTGAACCATTACACCTTAGATGTATAATCTAAGAGCATTGGCAATGGCCTAGTCCATTGCCAAGTCTAAAATTTAGCTAGAATGTTATCTTTTGGCCATAACATAGACTAGCTAAAATGTTAGTCCACATTGGACTAGCCATCTTAAAATTTAAATTATAATATAATAATATTATTTTAATAATATTTTACCAAAAAAAAATTCTTTTAATAATTTACAAATACACTATAGATTAATTAATAATTTAATTTTTTCTTAAAATTATTGTTTTGCTTAAAATTATAATTTAATTTAATAAGCCACCCCTCCACAGTATATCTTTCCCCCTCTTGACCTCTATCTATACAACAACATGATTACCCTTTCATTTATCAACCCAACAAATTAAAGAGAAAATGCAAGCCCCTATGATATAATAGATTACAAAAATTTATTTCCTCTTAACTCCTTTTGATCTTTCTAATTTCATACTTGCAGAGAAAGTCATGTTTTTATAGGTCTATACAAGTCGTATCCCATGAGGAAGTACTCCAATGATATCAATATGGCATGAGGCCCTCCTCAGTTTACCACCCCTGGCACAAGCCGTATCCCACCCCTCCTCTGTTTACCATTGACCCCACAAGCCAATATTCAAGTCCGATTTCAATTTCAGCAAATTATATGTAACAGTCCATATAGTATGATACAGTAGCATATTGTTGGACAATGATGTTGCATTTCAGCCACACAAGATACTAAAATAAACAAATATATAAAAAACTTTGTGGCCAACATAGCTGCCATGGGTTTGTTGTAAATTTGTTTTGAGAGAGAGAGAGAGCTTAGAAGGAAAAGAACTACCAAGGAAGAACATTTCGATGCAATGAGTATGGTAAATGGATGTTTATTTCAAATATTGCAAATGGAGGTTTATTTCGATGCAGATGAGTATGTTAAAGGGGTTTCTATCATGTATTTCAAATATTGCAAATGGAAGTTTATTTGTGACCTCCAAGAATTTTAAAAATAAATGCCAAGCACAATGGAAAAAACTATTAATTTACATCCATTAAAGTGAAATTCCAACATGCCAAAGAATACTGCAGCTCAACAATTTGGTTGCAGCATTATACACAAGTACTAGTATTTTGTTTTTCTTTTTTTCTTTCAAGAGCATAATAGCGGATTGTGGTGGTTTATACAATAAATTCTGGTTCATAATAGTGTTTTGTAACAAGTTACAACACTATAAATCATAAATTTAGAATTTTACATGAGCAAGTTAACACAGTGTTTAATCCAATCACAGAATACCAATCACAGAAATTCAATAACCAACAACATTGCACAACGATTTAATCCAATTAATAAAACCGCTTTCAATCTCCAGCAATCACGGCTATATATACATCCCCCAAATAAACATTGTATAAAATGCAAAACGATGATTCCCAAATGAAATTGAAGAACCTTGAGCAACGAATCGTGGAGCCAAGTCGATTCGATTTATATTTGTCCTGGGTAGCAAATTTGCAGGTGATTTAATCACTCGATAAAAGGTAAAGAGAGAATCGGAGAAGAGGGAGAGAAGAGACGGCACAGAGAAGAGGGAGAGAAGAGACGACACAGAGAAGAGGGAGAGAAGAGCAAGAAAGAGAGACTTACGTTGGAGACCACGAAGATGACAGCAATCGCTGCAGAATGTGACCGGTGGAGAGAAGGGGACGCTTGCGGGCTGGGGAAGAATGGGGCTGAAGATGAGAAAATGTCTTGCGGTCGAAGAAGAAAGGGGCGAACTCGAAGGAGAGAAGGGTGTTTCGGGAGAAAGAAAGAAAAGATAGATGAAATGAAGTGTTTGGGGATGATCTCAGGAAAAAACCGAGGGAAAGATGAGCGGGAGTAGAGAAATGAATAAAAAATATTTTGGCCTGTGAATAGTCGCTCGCCAGGTATGGAGAGGTGCTAACAAATACTGTAGCTCAAATGTTAGAATTATCTAATTTAGCTAGGTCAATGTAGGTGTTTTTTTTCTTATTCACTTCTAATTTAGACTTGCATTGGCAAATGGCTAGGCTATTGCCAATACTCTAATACTAGTGGTCTCATAAGAATGCGACCGAAACAAGGGTACTAGTCTAAAGTTACACGCACGGTAAACAAAGTGAACTTTTTATGCGTTCCCTTTCTATTATACCATCACCGGTTGAAACTTTTCTCTCTTGTAATTCGATCTTTTAATACTCTACATGACATTTCACTATCTGTGATGGATCCCGATCTGATAGAAACACGAGCCCTTGAACCTTTTTATACAGAAGTCCTAGCCCAATCTTTCATTATGGGTGCAATCTTAGTACCTCTTCTGGGCTAAAAATTTAGGCCTTATATTGAAACCCCAAAATGCCCAACCCTTGTGCGACTCGAGCTTTGATTTGGGTTCCACAATTCTATTTCGCCCCAACTCAATCTCAACTCTTGGGCTCGGTCATCTCTCTCTCTCTCTGCTGTGTTATTCACTGTGTAGTGCCTTCGTTACCCTTCGTGCGCTACTTCGTTGAAATCCCGCATCAGTTAAAACCCTAACTGCACCACCTGCGAGCATAGGCACGCAGAACGACACGGGCGCTCACATATACGCCTATTCTCATTATATTCGGGCCAGATCCGGTTGCGAATGTCATACCCGTACATAGGTTTCTTCTTCTTCTTCTTCTTCTTCTTATTCTATGTCAAATTGATGTAATTTTGTAGTTTCTGACTAAGTTAATTCCATTACAATCGTGTTCATGCTCGGTTACCGTATCGGGAATTTCGTAACCATGAGTCAAATTTGATGAATAATCTTGTGTTTTGGTCGACTTGGTTCTAATTTAACCGTGCATCATGCGATTCATGTTGAAATAACAATACTATGCAATATGTTCTGAATTATAGAACTTGTTTCCTGAAGAGATATAATAATGAAAAATGACCTCAACCAGCGTTAGCTTAAAGGTAGAAAACTCTCTCTCTTTCGTGTTTTTTTAAGACTTCAATTCCTCGTACGTATTCCGATGGTTTCTAGATTTTATTCTTTGTTCCTTGATGTTAATGTCTTGTATGCATTATTAAGTTCAAACATGCGATTGTTAAACTCTTTTTATTTATGGATTATTGGTTTATTATGTGGCATTGGTAGATGGAACTGTTTAAAGAGGAGATTTTGATGTGAGATTGCTATGCGCAGTTGGTACTTTTTTTTATTATGTAATTCGTTTTTTTTTTTTTATAAGCAATAATTATGTAATTTGTGGCACAGTATCTGTTGCACTTGGTTTTTTCTCATGGTTATCCTGAAGCTATGCTGCTTAATTCTTTGATTCCTTGTTATTTAGGAATATAGTCATTGATACAAATAAGAAGATGGATCACCATGAGGATGAATGCCGTGCTGGAGCTGAAAATCACAGCAAGCAAGATGATGAGGTGAGATTGGTGTATCTGTTACTGAAAGCGATTCATTGGCTTGGCTATCTATGCACAAAATTTATTTGAAATAGCGAAGTCTCCATAGACCATGCATTCACCTGTCACAGTCACAAAAACCTGGTGCGCATGATGAAATTCATTCTAGTTTGTCTGAGTCAGTTTCTACTCTCTCAATGTCAGATTACTGTCAGAGTCGTGAAAAGCTGGTGCATGCTTATTTTCATTTCCTTTGTACACATTGGATAAGCATTTTTGGAAATGAATTCTCAAGGCTAATATTATCCTTTTGGTTGCAGGAAGCTGTTGCCCATCTTGAGGAAATTAAGAAATCAATGGAGGCAAAAATGGCTCTTCGTCAAAGCAATTTGAATCCTGAAAGGCCTGGTTAGTAGATTTTGCAACAATTTCGAAGTTCACTATGCAAATTATTTATCAACTTTTCTTATAGAAGTATTTAAATCTTTGAGGAAAATCAAAGCGTTGATAATATCTTACGTAATTTATGCATAACTATGCATAACAACACAGCAAGAATGGAAGAAACGTGGCCAATAAATACTTCTGATAATACTAGGCTCATAAGTGACATTTTGAAACAGTCAAGAACTCGGGTGATTTTGTTTGATGGAGTGAGGTTTTTGGATTTTAGTCAAGAACTGCTGGAGAGAATCTATAGCGCTTCTAAATTATTGTGCTTTTAAATTACTGATATGCATGACATCGCTAATGCTTTTAAACTATTATGCTTTTAGATTCAGGATTTCTTAGGACATTGGACTCCAGCATTAAACGTAATACGGCAGTTATAAAAAAGCTAAAGCAGATAAATGAAGAGCAGCGTGAAGGTCTGATGGAAGAGTTGCGGAGTGTCAACCTAAGCAAATTTGTCAGCGAAGCGGTTACAGCTATTTGTGATGCCAAGCTTAGAACATCAGATATTCAAGCAGCGGTGCAGGTACTATTGCACTAATTATCTCGAGGCTTTTTTAATTTTATATTCCTACATATTGTAGTGGGTTTCTTGTTTGAGCAGGTATGGACCGTGTATATCCATGTGTGAAAACTTGATTAAAATTATTTGCTGTATATATGATCTCATTACACGGATGCTTAGCAATAAGTTATGTGTTTTACCTGTTCTTCTGCACTCGATCTGACCCTTGTCTATTTTTCAAAGATCTGCTCTTTACTTCATCAAAGGTACAAAGATTTCTCACCAAGCCTGATTCAAGGGCTCTTGAAGGTATTTTTTCCTGGAAAGTCTGGGGATGATTTGGATGCAGACAGGAACATGAAGGCCATGAAAAAGCGCAGCACACTGAAACTCCTTTCGGAACTTTACTTTGTTGGAGTTATAGAAGACAGTGGCATTTTCATGAATATCATTAAGGATCTCACTAGCTTAGAACATTTAAAGGACAGGGATACTACTCAGACGAATTTGACCCTTCTTGCTAGTTTTGCTCGACAAGGAAGAATTTTCCTGGGACTTCCACTCTCTGGACAAGGGATTCATGAAGAGGTAATGCTTATCGCCGGTCCTTTACATAACTTGGTGCTTCTTATCACTCTATCAGTATCTTCATTCCAGTGTTGTTTATGGTTTTTCATTCATATTAGTAATTGTTTTATTGCTGTCAAATTAGAAGTGACAGTATATTTTCTATTCGTAATTATTGTTTAAATTGGTTCTTATCTCAGAGGTTCTATCAGTGATAATTGTTAACTTGCCTGTCTTATTTGTGTTCATTTTTTTGGCATTTTCTTTTGGTGTTAAGGGTTACTTTTCTAGTGTTGTTTTGTTCTGTAGTTACTCTACTGACACTGCGCTGCAGTTTTTCAAGGGCCTTAACGTCACAGCAGATCAAAAGAAGTTCTTCAGGAAGGCATTCCATACATATTATGATGCTGCAGCTGAACTACTTCAGTCTGAGCATGCTGTAAGACTCGATATTATTCAAGTCACTTCTATTCTTTTGTGGGTTGGGTGCTGAGTTTTGAACTTCTTGTTCTTCTTGTTTTAGATCCCGGTGGCACTTATTTGGGCAAAGAATTTATTTTATTTTTTACAAATTTTCCTGCTTTATTTTTTACAGTCCCTTCATCAAATGGAGCATGAAAACGCTAAGATCCTCAGTGCTAGAGGAGAGCTCAATGATGAAAATGCCTCTTCATATGAAAAGCTACGAAAATCTTACGATATTTTGTACCGCAATGTCTCATCGTAAGTTAGTTTATGACTATGTTGTCTCTGTTGCATCCATTCTGCTGGTGACAAGGATTTGGGTTCAAGATTCCATATTTTTCTTGTTTTTTAATTTTCTGTTGTTCTTTACCTATCGAAAATGTTTGTTGTTATTCATTTTCTTCTTTAATTTTTTGTTGTTTTTTGTTTCTAGTTTGGTGTATGCCATCAACAGCCACTCAACATTTTAAGACATTTATAACCTGGATGCTAGTGCAGTGGTGGTGGGATAGTTTTAGAATTATTAGTTGAAAAAATGCACTTATGGACCTAATTTCATTGTTTTGACATTGTTTGTATCAACAGTACCTTGACTGGAAGTTTTGAAATCCCTTGGTCTATCAACGCCTGATAATATCAATGGCTGTTGAGGTGTAAAACTGTACTGTTCATACCTGCTTGTAGAGTAGGATCATTTGACCTGTGGACACAACCAATGAGCTGTAGGTAGAGCACAAAATATGAATGGCTGTTGAGGAGGTGTATTCTGTAGATATTGACTGAATGTCTTGTTTAAACATGGGACAAGATGCACAAATTCAAGTTGATGGTAATTCTCTTGCTGATGCAATTTCTAGTTTCATTATTGCTTTAATTCTTTGCCTTATTCTTCACTTAAATCACAAGTCACAGACTCATTTGAGCTCTAGTATGTTGGTCAAGAAGGTTTCAGGTGGTTCTTGAGATTAGAATATTTGCTGCCTGGGATCATGTTATATTCTTACTGCTTCTGACAATGGTGTGATAGCTAAAATTTCTGCAGCTGGTGAATAGAGGTGGCTATTGAATAATTTGGTAGTATGGGTAAAACAATGCTGCAGCACTAGAGCGAAGCCTTGTGCAGCATGCCTATGGACATCTGCTATTTGGCTATATCCCTTCATCATAAATACTTGCTTGAATGTTCTTGGTTGCGTGCTCTCTCCACTTGCATCATGTCGACCTAACATACTTTTTTCTCCAGTTAGTGTCTGAATTATTCCTTTTGCAGTTTAGCAGAAGCACTTGATATGCAGCCTCCAGCAATGCCAGAGGATGGTCACACAACTAGGGTTACTACTGGGGAGGGTGCTTCACCTCCTGCTTCTGGGAAAGATTCTTCTGTTCTAGAAGCTATATGGGATGATGAAGATACCAGGGCTTTCTATGAATGCTTACCTGATCTTAGGTTTGTCTTGGTCTGATAATATATGTGGATTAATAGTCACTTTAACATTATTATATTAATTTTACCACTTGGTTCTATGTGTTAATCATTATTATNTCTTCCATGCTTTTACAGATGTTGGAGGAGGAATTTAACTTTTTAATTAATAAAAAGGTAAAATCTTACATATCGATATGTGTTTCCTTTTAACTTTCCAGCTCTCTAGAATGTAATTAGGTGTCTACTAGTTAGGCTTTTTTCATGTATACTTCATGTGTACCTGGGCTTTGCCTATATCTATTTATACAATATCTTTGATTACCTATAAAAAAAAAAAAAAGAGAATGTAATTAGGTGTCTCATTTTGTATACTTCCTGTGTACATGGGCATTGCCTAGTTTCATTTGATTCAATCAAGATTCTTACTTATAAAAAAAAAAAAAAAGAGAATGTAATTAGGTGTCTCATTTTGTATACTTCCTGTGTACATGGGCATTGCCTAGTTTCATTTGATTCAATCAAGATTCTTACTTATAAAAAAAAAAAAAAATAGAAGAGGCTAGTTATCTCTTATGTTTTGTTGCTTATGTATTCGTTTTCATTTCATTAATTATTCATGATTTTTAAATTTCCTGCAGGATCAAATGAACATCGAAACAAAAATAAGGAATATTAGGTTTATTGGAGAACTCTGCAAGTTTAAAATTGCACCAGCTGGCCTTGTTTTTAGCTGTTTGAAGGTACGTGAGTGGTACCTAGTTAATATTTATGTATTTGTTAGCAGCTTTGATTGTTATTGAGGAAAAAAGGTATTTAAGACTAGTGTGGGAAAGTCTGTTATACTCAAAAATTGCTTTACCTGTAATGATTGATGTATTTTGTGGGTCCTATAGATCTTTTGGTGCAAAAAGGTACAAGAAACTATGGAGATATTTTACCATGCAGTCAACTATGGAGATATATTTTGCATGTTTCATTTAACTTCTACTGGTCGATCGAAATTTAATTGAAAGGGGGTTTTCTCTTTCTGGGCTGAAAGAGGAATTTAGTAGTTTATGCTATATTTTTAGATTTGAGATAAATATCTTCTATTGAGGTTGAGACCTTGGTTCATGTGACTGGTTATCAATTGATGCTTTCTCTTCTTACCTGGCCCATAATATGATTGCTTATCAAAAGATTACATTTGCTTGCTTTGTGCCCTCTGTTCTCACCAGGCTTGTCTAGATGATTTCACTCACCACAACATTGATGTTGCTTGCAATCTTCTTGAGACATGTGGCCGTTTTCTCTATCGGTCACCTGAAACTACAATACGGATGGCTAACATGTTGGAAATATTGATGCGCTTGAAAAATGTCAAAAATCTGGATCCTCGCCATAGCACTCTCGTAGAAAATGCTTACTACCTTTGCAAACCACCTGAAAGATCTGCACGTGTCGCAAAAGTTCGTCCTCCATTACATCAGGTGCCCACTAAGCTCTCTCTCTCTCTCTATCTCTCTCTCTCTTCTATCTATCTTTTTTTTTTTTTTTTTATTCAAAAGCTGAATCAATATTTTGGTTGATATTTTTGCCAGTATATTAGGAAATTACTATTTTCAGATCTTGATAAGACCACCATTGAGCATGTCCTGAGGCAACTTCGCAAATTGCCATGGAGTGATTGTGAGCCATACCTTTTAAAATGCTTTATGAAGGTTTACAAGGGGAAGTATGGTCAGATTCACTTAATTGCTTCTCTCACTGCTGGTTTGAGTCGCTATCATGATGAATTTGCTGTGGCTGTTGTTGATGAGGTTCGTCAACTCACTTAAGAGTGCTCTTGACAAGCATTTCTTCTTTTCTATGTCTGTTTTGCTTACAAGGTTGTTCTTTCAACGTACATCATGTAGAATGCTTTAGTTGTAGAAAATGCTTGTCTAGGGAAGATTAGGCCCATTGGGATGCACTCTTTATATTCTGGAAGTAAAAAATAAACAATAAATCTCAACTTGTATGTACAATTTTAAGTCAGCATAAATACAAGGGTCAAAAACTGTTAGAATAATTAGAAGTTTTAGTTGACTAGCATTTAAAAAAAAGAACTTGAAGAGCTTTTGCTTTTTATCCTTGCTGTACTGAGACCCATGCATAAAACCTGGAAAGTGCAGTTGGTTATTTGGGAAACTTGGCATGACAATTTTAGAAAGGCTTTTTATTCCCCGTTCAAGATCTATTTGATTCTTGTGATGATGAACTAAAATGTAAGGCCATGTTTGGTTACACAGATTTTTGCAAAATCTCCAAAAAAATCAAATCAATCCAAACATCTGTAAATCTTGAAAAACTTTTCTATTTCAAGTTTTAAACTTTTCATCCAATCATTACCCAAACATAAAAATAAATACAACTTTTACAAACTCCAAAATAAAAGTACTCTTAAAAAATTATATTAAGACAACTTTTCAACTCTACCTGTCTACTTTCACTATCTCCAGCCTCTAATACAAGATTTATTTTCGAAATAAAGTTTTATTCAAAATTCTCTCTCATCATTCCCAAAACTCAAACTCAAAAACATTTCTCAAAATGACTGATTTGTGGTCTACTATTGAGCTCTCTGTTGGGCAAATGAAGGTTTCCCTTGCTGACTATTTGAGTTGAGGCATATTACTGCGAAATCAAAGCGGCCTTCCTTAACAGCTCCTCCCCACAGGGCCCCCAGAAAGGACAGAAAAAAAGGAAAATCAAAAGAATGATTCGCACAAATTCTCTTATATGCATGTTGTGTATGTGTTTTGCAGGCGTTCCTCTGTATTTAGTTCACTTTCTATTGATAATTCAATTATGATTACTTTACTTCAGGTTTTGGAGGAGATTAGGGTGGGGCTAGAATTAAATGACTATGGGATGCAACAAAGACGCATTGCCCACATGCGATTCTTAGGGGAGCTATACAATTATGAGCATGTAGATTCATCTGTTATTTTTGACACACTTAATTTGATTCTTGTCTTCGGCCATGGCACTCCAGAGGTATGGAATTATTATTTTTTTTATTTCTGTGAACATCTATCCAAAGCTTCCTTTTTTTTCATACGATATGTGAGTTTTTTAGTGACAATGGTTTTGAAAATGGGTGTGGCTTGCTTTACAATACTTTCATCAATATTTATGCAAACATGCATTCACAAGACTTGTGGTTGTACAAGCATTTTTATCTAACTTCTACACATTCACAAGACTCATCTTCCAGTTCCGTCACTAAGTGCACTAGTTTTTGTAAATGGGTATCTTATATGGATTTGAGAAATCTTTGGTGAATGGCATGCTTTAAGAATGAGCAATTGTTCGTAATTATGATGGAACGAGTCTTAATGCTTTGTACGCTACTATCAGTAGCACGTAGTTCGTAATTAGGCTCTTCTTGTATACTTCCTGTGTACTCGGGCTTTGCCTATCTATGTGGATCAATAAAACTTTTTTTCACCTATCAAAAAAAAAAAAAAAGAATGAGCAATTGTGCTTAAACCATTTTCTGTAGACATGAAAATGAGTCTTGGATCATGCAACTCACAAGAACGTAAACCCAAGAACATGGTTTATATGTACTTTTGATTTTTTTTTTTTTTTTTTACTAGGAACTCCAGATATCAAGTAAACGCAACATTTTGTATACCTGGTTAAACCCCAGCCCCCTGTAACACACCTATAGTAAGGGAATGCTTCTTTGAATTAATATCACTCAAAATTATTTTTCTTTGCTTGCTGCAAAGTTATGGAGAGTGAATGTGTTAAATGCTTTTATATTTCTCCAAACACAAGTCAGACCTAGGTGACTAGAGGTGCCAGTTCCTCGTATGTCTGAATAGACGTGCCATCCTCTCATGAGTCTGACATTCCTTTACAGTGGGCGACCAACCTAATCATAATTATATCAACATTTATGTTTACTTATCAAAAAAAAGAAATTATATCAACATTTATGCATCCAAAAAGTTGCTTATGGATTAGTTGCATTGGAGAAGCTGCTTACTAAACTTAAACCTGATCATGTCTTTGCACGCCCTTGACTATGTAACTCATGGATAAAAGGCCAGTATATTTTGCATAGCATATTAATGTTTTGGATTACCTTTGTCAGACATGGATAACATATTAATTGATTTTTTTAATGCTATTAGC
>QEOT01005082.1:298994-312816 GCA_003123785.1 Pterocarya stenoptera | reverse complement strand
CTAGGATTTACTCTGCAGGGGTGGGTCCGAAGGGCCCTGCCTTGAAGAGGTTCCCCGCCATCAAAAAAGAAAAAACAAAGAAATCTCTAGATCTTCTTCACTCCACTGTGAGATTCTCAGTGTCCTGTGGAACAACTTTTTCAGTCAAGTTGGGTTGGTTTGGGTTTAGAAGGTTAATAGACCCCTTTGCCAATTGGAGAGGGTTATATGTCAACCCATAAATTGTAGTAGAATGCAAGATGGTTTCTATTTCTCCATTGTGATGTATTTGGAGGAAAAAGAATGATTGGAGTTTTTGAGGATTGCACGTGGACGATGGAAGAATTCAAAACTTTCTTTTCAATACTCCCTTCTTTTGGGCTTCTTTTATAGATTTTAATGGACGGAGCTTCATAATTTTCTTGTCTCTTTTTATATTTCTAGTTAGATGTTCCTCTTGCATACTTCATCTGTACTCGGGTTGCAATCTTTGCGTATTGATAAAATCTTCAATTATTCGCTTATTAATAAAGATCTTCTTACTTATCAAAAAATAAAATATTGAATTATCTAAAAATAAAAAAATAAAATAAAAAAAGATCTGTTATATGTTCTTTGCACATGCTTATCAGATTATATCAAGCTCCATTTATATCACGGTAAGGTCCTAAAATTGTATCATTTGCAGGACTTATTTGCTGAACTAAGGCCTAACATGACTAGATACTCTTCCATTGAGGAAGCAAATGCCGCTGTAATAGAACTTGAGGAGCAGGAACATAGTGTTTCAGCTGACAAGGCCAACAACGAGAAGTACTCTGACTCAGAAAATCCTTCAAGCAGGACTACTTCCAATGCCAACTCAGTGAATGGAAAGAGCATTGGGAATGGCACCGAGGAAAATGGTAGAGTGCATGAAGACATTGGGGACAGTGATAGTGATTCGGGGAGTGGCAGTATAGATCCTGAAGGAGGACATGAAGAGGAAGAGTTGGATGAGGAGCATCCTGATGATGGCTCTGATAGTGAAGATGAGGATGATGATGACGGGGTTGGACCTGCTTCTGATGAAGATGAAGTTCATGTTAGGCAGAAAGTCACAGAGGTGGACCCACAGGAAGAAGCCAATTTTATGCAGGAGCTTAAGGCTGTAGTGCAGGTATGATTAGACCCTTTTGGAACTTAATTGGAATGCTACAATTTTTGGGCAATATTCTTAAATTTGTTTTGTGGTGGAGGCCCAATTTTGTGGGAAGAATTCAGTATGATATTTTGAAACAATAGTTGGATGATGCTCTATCTCTAATTACACATACCTGTGTGGCATACCTATAGTTTGAAACAAGGCAGAGGGTGAGTAATGACATCAGCACTTGATTCACATGGATTGGAATTGTGACCACTGTAATCACTAAATTCTGATTCTTATGCTGATGCTGGCATTTCAAAATTTGTCAAATTGGTAGTAGTTTTATTTATAAATTGGCATAAGGGCGAAGGGTTCTAATTGGTTAATTTTTATTTCTCTTATCTTAAACATGGATGCAGGAGAGCATGGAACAGCGACGTCTAGAGCTGCGAGGTCGACCTGCATTGAATATGATGATACCGATGAATGTGTTTGAGGGGCCCACAAAGGATCATCATGGAAGGGGGGGTGTTGTCGGGGAGAGTGGTGATGAGGCATTGGATGAGGAGGCCGGAGGAAGCAAGGAGGTTCAGGTGAAAGTTCTTGTGAAGCGTGGTAACAAGCAACAAACAAAGCAGATGTACATCCCTCGGGATAGTTCACTCGTGCAGAGCACAAAACAGAAAGAAGCAGCTGAGCTTGAAGAGAAACAAGACATCAAAAGGCTGGTATTGGAGTATAATGACAGAGAAGAAGAAGAGCTTAATGGATTGGGTACCCAAACAATGAACTGGTCACATGGTGCGGGCAACAGAGGTTCCAGCCGTGGCAACACTTGGGATGGAACTGGTACTAGGGGTAGTGGATCACGTCATCGGCATCATAATTACTCAGGCAGTGGACTCTATTACAGCAGAAAAAAGTGAGAATTTTGTGTCACAGTGCTACAAAGTTGGCACTCTTTTCACTAACTTCAAGAATTCTGCAAATGTGGTTCATCGATCACAAACATCATTCGATGCTCCTATGCAATGGCCATGCATATTTGTGCTATCCTCTGCCTTTTTTCTCGATATATATGGCAAGGATTAAATCAGACTTCTTATCAGAAGGTAGTGCTTGTGGGGAGTGAAGATATACACACACGAAAAAAAGAAAGAAATGCCTGACTTATAAAAAGCTGGGATATGAAGTTGCAGGTATGATTGTGAAGTGTAGCGATTTGTAAGTACCTTTGGAATTGTTCTGTAATTACATCTGAAGCATCTTTGACCAAAAACTCCGCGTTTGTATATTTGTGAATATGTAAGGGACTCGATGACTAATTTGCTGTGCTATTGTTCTGAGAGTAGTAATACTAATATTATTATATATATGTATGTATGTATGTGCGTATGAACACGCTAGTTGCCTTTGTTGTTTTGGAGACTATCGGTGATCCGAAGTGTGAACAACGATCAGGTCAGCATGAGTCACCGGACGAATAAATATGGTAAGCCAAACTGTGTAATCCCTAATGGCTTAGTTTTGAATCATCTGAGCACAACGTAAATACTTGAAACTGAGAATGTAGAACATCAGGGAGCGCATACTGCCTGTTAGTTAGCCAGGCCTGCATAATTACCTTTCGAAGGCTTTAACGATTTGAAGAAATTACAGCCGTGTTTTGAGCAAAATTCTTGCTGAAACGCTTGTTCGTTTGTTTTTGTTTTAACATTGTTTCCTTGATTTTCTGTAGTTTGAGATGGGTCTAATCCGCATCCACACAATCATAAATATGGCCAAATTTGCTAAATGATTTGGTTCATCGTGCAATTCTGAATCTTTCTGATCCTGTCTGGTATTAATTCAAGTTAAAACGTAAAGTTAACATATAATATGTCACTTTTCTTTTAGCTCGAATATCAACCCGAAAAGCCTACAATTAAAGAGTAGGAAATAATGGATAGACCCCACTTTTATTCCTTTCTTTCATCGTTGATGGATTCACTCCTCGATCATCATTTATAGATTCCACCATTATTCTTTACTTTGTTGCAAAACTTCCATGCCTTGCTTTTTTTCTCTGTTACACAAAATATTAAATGTAAAATCAATTCTTGTATATATGTTCACTCGTATGCAAATCAGCTTTCAACCAGTAATTGATGGTATTGCCCTTATCCTAAAAAGAAGTTTAAAATCTAATTTTGGAGGTAGGTCTATGATACAAACTTCACAACCGACCCAAAATAAAAGCTTGGAAATGCTATATATATATATATATGTATAGCCTTTTTTTCATCATGTTGTTTGATTGAATCTTTGATAACGATAGATTAAGAAGATTGAAATATTTGACCATATCCACCTTAATTATATGGCTTTGATTTCTCTTTTTCCTGGCAGACGGATGGCTTTTGATCTTTTGGTTGTTGATGATGATGAAGACCGGCCTAGCTATAAGTTGGAGTTGTACTACTTACTACCGAGGAAAAACTTTTCCTTCAAAAAGATAAGGCAATAAACATGATCTAATTTATTGCTGGGAATTCGGGTCTCCAAAGTCTTATTCTTGGCCATAAAAAATATAAATATTCATATATTTGCAGCAAATTATTCTAATTACAGCCAAGGATTGTGTGCTACAGATGGAACACATGGGACCGGCATTTCCATACATGCAAGAAAATTAGAAACCAGTGAGCTTTTTAAACTGACCATTGTGATCTTTAGAATCTTTTGTGTGACTCACGGTGTTTTGAAATAATTTGTCACGTGTTATTTTCCAATAATCAGAAGGTAATTAATTCATTTGTTCATATAAACGAAGACAATATAATCCTTTTTCATCCAATATCCCATCAATATATATAATAAAAGCCTGAGCATGCGGACGACATGCAGTGCTACTTGTCGCTTATCCATGCACAAGTAATTAACGAAGTTGTAATATCTAGTACGTTGTAGCAATATTGCTTATAAAAAATTTAAAATAATAATAATAAAGTCGAAGATTTCACTTTGAACTCACGAGTTTTTAGATTAATTATTTACCAAACACGCGTCCTGCAGGCTGCATGTAACACGTACCTCTCTAGTATAAAATTCAGAAAAGGGGAAAGCTTGAAAATGCTGGTCAAAAAGAAGAGAGATAAAAAAAAAAAAGGAGACGTTTTTTATTTTTTCAATTTTATCATCTCAATTTGACACGTTAATAAATAATTATCTAAAATATATTAATAGGACCCTAAAATTTCAATGGCTATCCAGTGAGCCACAAAATAAGCAGTATGGAAGGGGCCGGGGGCTTCTGGGATTCCAATAGCACGTGCAGATCAAGAAGAAAAGTAGAGGGCAGTTTAGTAATTCTGAGGGGGGAACATAAGAGAGATAAGGCAATAACGAAATTTGAAAGGAGAGGAAGAGGCCACGTCAGTCAAGGAAGTTTAAAACCTCGTATTCACTATTCTGCCGACAAGTACATAAGAAACATTAAACAAATCTTATCAGCTTTCCCAATTTGCAATATTTTTATGTTCCCACTTGCAGACGCCCACCTTTTATGACATCTAATCCAATTATTGTCCCTTTGTATTATACTACATTAAAATATTCTAAAATTTTACAAGTACCAACTGTCTATCATGAATCGTATGCTCAACCGACCCCAAAAGATTACGTGTAGAATATAATAATGCACAATGAAATTTATCAAGTTTTAATACCCTCTTTAAGATTATAACTGGCACCTAATCCAATCTCTTGTTTTACTGCCTTTATGTCTTAAGTCATTCAATTAATTACCACCTAACCCACTATTTTACTACCGTTATGTCTTAAGTGATTGATTTAAGGAAACTATTTTAGTCACCTTACATAAAAATAAATTTATAAATTGTTATGGTTTGATATTGTACGTCAGATTTTAAAATTATTTTTATTATAAAGTAAATCTAATGGATTCCATTAAATCACCTCAGTTTGTAGATTTATTTTATATAATATCTTTGTGTCTGTAGCAGTTTTCTTAAATTAATATTAGTTTGAAGCCCCTCTTTGTAGTTTTGGCTAATTAAGTTTAATCAACAACGATAAAAATAAAAAGGGCCTAATGATACCCTTAATGTTATGAGATTTTGAAGCCATATTCAAAAGGTAAAAGAAAAAAAGAAGTGAATAATAAATTATTAATAAAATAAGTGTAAAAAAAAAAGAAGCAGCAAAGTATTCTTTCGTGCGAACAACAATGTATTATCTCGTTCCTTCCAATGTCAGAACTTGAAATAATAACACCTTCGAATAATTATTTTTAAATTCTATATAATTTATATAATAATAGAGTTCTGAAAAAAAATCATATATTCATGAGATTGCTATGATTTAAGCAATGACGCATCTATAACTTAATGCCGCTCGCGTGTGCTCCACGCCTTGAAACGTACGGTCACATCCCCCAACCTCCAAAGTAGACATTTTGATCAAATTAGATATCCTGGTTTGACATGAACAGTTGAAGATTCAACTAGTTTATTATACATATATATTATATTAAAATTTATTTTATTTAATAAAGAAGATATATATTTGTAAATATTAATATTAATTTAAATATGAAATGGATAGATTTACATATATTATAAGAGCTGATCAAGTAATTGACGGGCATCGTTGTTACACTTGGATTACAGGGTCCCCCAATGAATTAAATTATGTTAAGAGGAGGGAGAATTTAGACTTTTTAAGTCAAGCAGGCATGATCGGCCAAGTCAAGTGGGGACCGGATCATCGGCTGTTTACTTCAAGTAGAGGAGGAGGAGGAATATAATACCCTCGAAAAAAAGAAGAAAGATTTTTAAGGTTGAAGGGTTACCATAAGAGGAAAGGTTCCTACGTGGGAGCTAGCGTATGAAAGATGCTCCTGCCTCGTTATCTTTATCTCCCACCAATCAAACGCTTATACTTTCCTATTCTCTTTCCAAATTGAGACAAATTGACGGTTCAGATTTGGCGTCCTTTGGTAGCACTGTTTTTGGGTGGAATTGATTGGTGTGGTTGGATTGTGTCCGCGACAAGTGATAGGACCTCTTGTCTCCATTAAGGTTCCTCTCTCTTCTCTTGAGTCTTATCTCCACTCAATGGTGTTGGGTTGGGTGGTTCGTTCTTTGTCCTTGCATTCCTGAAATGTCCTGTTCATCATTTATTTATGAATTGAAATCTTATCCATCAGTTATTATTTATATTTATATTTTATATATATAATTTTTTATATAATAATATAATGAGAAAAGCTCCCAGTCGAATGGGTATAAATTCTATTTTCACACCAACCAACAAAATCGTGACACGTAGGCGCTCCAAGACAAAAGAAACTGCACCCAGAAACATCCGATTCTCAACTCTTCTCCCTTTCTTTCTCGACACGTAACCTTCTCTCCCTTTCTTCCTTCCGTTCTCTCCTTGCACCAAACCTGCACCAACCCATCTGCAGCGTTCTCTCCCTCTCCCTTCCTCTCCCCTACGGAAGCCCCAAGGGACGAAAGCCCCACTGATGTGGCTACATAAAAGTCTACCTCAAACAATTCCTTTGAACATCAAGCGGTCTACCTAAAAGTCTAAAGAAGGATCTGTGCTTTCCTCAAATATATTTAAAGAAGGATCAATCCGAGACTACAGTAACTGAATTTTGTTTGGATTATGACAGTCTCGGGATGGTTTATCTGAAAATCACTTTTCAACATTAGATCTAAGACAAAATAAAGACGATGAAGGATAGATATGGAGTTGATAGGACTCTGCATCCCCATCTGGAAAGGGATCACGTTTATCCTCCGAAGGATTGCAAAATGGGTTCCACCTGGAAGAACTATTTTTATTGCTTACACCTGGATTTTTTTCACCTCTCTTTGTAAGGTAAACAGCCCACATTTGCCTTCTCTATTTGTAAGGTAAACAGTCTAACAAAAGCTTGAGTGCGGAGATGGGGGAGGGAGAGAGCTTCGGAGGAAGAGATTGGGAGAGTTGGAGATCGGATATTGCCGGGTGCATTTCTTTTCTACTGGAGCGCCTACGTGTCACGATTTTAATGACCAGTGTGAAAATGGGTTTTACACCCATCCGGCTCAAAGCTTTTCTCTAATATAATATAGATGTATTTTTCATAACACGTGAAGTATTTTTTATATAAAAATGATAGTTATTGTGTAAGTGTTTAAATATCGCATAATTATTTTAAAATAAATAAATAAATATGAGATGTATATGAAAAAAAAATTAATTTTTTAATAATAGATTATACTCTTTTTCAAAATAATTACACGGTGCTTGCGCATTCCATAACTGTATACAGTATTACTCTTTTTTATAAGATGTAAAATGTGAGGTGGTGAATAATAATTAATGAGAATAATTTTTCATTTATGAAAACTTTTTTTATTTTCCTTGTTTTTTCTTAAATAAGTCTCAAACTACTTTAAGAATAATGTTTTGATCTTTTCTATCTTTGAAGTTCTATAACATTGATCTTAGGCTCCGTTTGAATACACAAAATTTTTATTCTGTCTCATTTTAATCATTACAATTTTTTCAAATTCTTATTCAAAAATATAATAAACAATTCAACTTTTTCAAATCTCAAAATAAAAATAATACTAACAAATATATTCTAACAATATTTTATTTAATTACTATTCAAAACATCTCATCTCATCTTATCTGAACTGTCTCTCCAAACCCAAGCTTAAACTTCATAATTAAAATAATTTCTTTGGCTGTTGAGTTATTAAATAATGAGTCAAACGTTTGACTGGATTATATAATTAGACAAAAAAATATATATATAACGAGTTAGAGTTGAGAAAATAATTTATATATGAGAAATGCTAGAGAGAAGTTACCGTAGTAGTGCACACTTTACACTCACTACGTGGCTTATTATTCTCTTTTCATATTTTTTTTCATCTCTCATCCGCTCTCCCGCTTTCTCTCTGTCGCAACTCTCTCTATTTCTCTCTCTCTCTCTCACTCATCGGTCGATTCTCTCTCTCTCGTCTGCTCTCTCTCGCCTGCTCTCTCTCTCATCTTCTCTCTCACATTCATCTCTCTCAATCCGTTAATTTTAACTTTAATAGATGTGCGATCTGGATGAAGCCACATATGGTGTGCAAAAGTAACTGTTGCCAACAATGATTTCTCCCAATAATTTTGCTTTAGATATACGTATATCATGGATGCTTTGTTAATTTTGTAAAAAAGAAAAAGACAAATTTAATATTTATATATCCCTATTTTGATTTATTCTGAACCACATAGCGCCCCAACATTAATCATAAAATCATAAAACTCATAACCATACACGTCCTTTTAAAAAAATAGAAAAAATAAATATAACTATATAATTAATTAAGAAAGCTTAAATATCAAAGTTCAGCATCCAACCATGACAAGAATAACGCAAACATTATTCTATTCCCTTAAAAGATCAATGATTTCTTTACCATAGTGCCATGGGACACTTTGATACATGCAGCTCCCATATAATTTGTTGTCCAACATAAAATCACATGATTTCTTTTACTACTTGTCCACAAACTTAAAGTTTTAAGGGCATGGTATATAATACTGATACGATGTTAATAATATATACAATATTCACATTGTGTATAATGCATGAAAAATGGGATGCTTGCTAGACATATTACACGGTGTTTGCACATGTAATATATCCTTTGATATAGATTAAACTTGGGTTCAATTTATATTAAAACTAAGACTCGTCGAATGTGAGACACTTGAATGTGTGATTTTGATATCTTAAATTCTTATATGAAATTTAAGTCTAAGGATTCGTTTGGATAATGAGATGAGATGGTTTTATATAAATTAAATAAAATATTATTCTTTAATTTGAAAAAATTGAATTGTTTATTATATTTTGTTTAAAATTTAGAAAAATTATAATGATAAAATAAGATGAGATCATTTATCTATCCAAACAAGCCTTTAAATTAGAAGATAATTAGATACATAAAGTGAATCTCGAAGTATTTATCGTTACTAGAATATGTTATTTAAGCGATATTAACTATAAAGTAATGAATCTAATTTAAAGTGAATCAGGGTAAGACAAGTCTTAATCACACCATGACTACATTGTTCAGCTCTTTGATATTTCCTCGGACGGCACGTTGCGCACTCATGACTTTTGCAATATGCCAATAACCAAGTAGTGCTACTGTAATTAATTAGTAATTAAGCATACAAAAATTTAATTGACAATATATTCTAACGGGTCAAAGTGTAATTTCGACGTGAAATGCAGCAAACATGTCATTCGACAGTTGTAGAATTGTGGGCCCACGGACGACACAAGCTTTTGGCCCTCCATACATTGGAAGAGACACTTTTCTGGCTCCGTCAAACACGTGATTCTCTCTCTTCTTCGATCCCCTAACTTCAATCATCCGATATCTCCTTGTATTTTCTCTTGTGAAGGGGACGGGACACATGCAACTATCAATTATGATAAACAAGAAAAATTTTAAGTTGGGCTCTCATTGGTTCGTAGTGTTTTAGTTGTGCAGATGATCATTTATGAAAGATAACGATATAGACTTTTTCTTCAATGCATAACAATGATATAAGAGCCCTTTGATTAAATAATTTGTTTTCTTTTTTATTATTTATTTTAGATTTTATAACTGAGTAGTATATTTTAAATAATTTCATATATTTATTACTGAATGTACAGTTATTCAAAAATAACAAATTAATTATTAAGAATATCTTAGTTAAAAGAAAATAATTTATACAATTTTAAAATGTAAAAACTATGCATAATCTCCCTAAAAAAAAAGGTAGCGTAAACATAAAAGTCACACGAATTTTTTTTTATGATGGATTCTACTACTACTTAAAAGAAAAAAAAAAAAAGACTGCAAAACTTACAAACACAGCACACTAAGGCAGGCTTGGCAAGTGGGATGCGACACAAAATTTATATCTTATCTCATCTCATCTCATCATTACAATATTTTTAAATTATAACACAAAATATAATAAACAATTCTAATTTTTTTAAATTCCAATTTAACCTTTTCAAATATCAAAATAATAATATTAAAAATAATATTTTTAATTTTCATCTAAAATAAAAAATTATCATCTCATTATCGAAGCCTACTTGATACTATATCTAATATTCCTCTATAGGCTGATGGAATCACTTCTAGTGAAAGGCATACCATATAAATGTTCGCATATAATGAAAGAGCTATGCTACATACAGTTATTTTTATGTATTCTAATTATGTGATTGACCAAAGCAATTACTTTATATTAAAAATATGTGATGCAATTTGTAATCACATTAATAAAGTGCACAAAAAAATACGTAAAAGTGACTTCACATAAAATTTTTGATAATGAAAATGCATAACATAAAATGTAGGTCCTAGTCAATGTGGTCATTCTAATTGGGTGGATATATATATATTTATTTATTTATATATGAAGTGATCTCACGGATGGATATTTTGAGTGTTAGTTTTAGAATAAATGCAAACTCTGGTCTGAGTAATGTACACACGAGGTATCCCTTTTTGTAAACGCCAAGAACAAGTCAGTCACATTTTTAAGGAAAGGACAAATCCGTATGAATTATCTTTCCTCGTCCGTTTCTTCGTCTTTTTCAAGCAGTAGGCCAGCTTGTAGAAATATGATTGATGATGCCCTGTGTAACAGCTTGTTACGGAAGATTTTTTTCCTCACTATAACAAATTAAATCTTAGGTTACGAATCCGAAATTATAATTTGTTTCCCAACCTTGTTAAAGTCCGGCATAAATGGAAAAAAAAAATGTTAGATACAATCATAAATTATGTAAGCGTCGTTCATTTTTTTTTTAAATAAAATAAAATTATTATTAAAAAAGTAATTAGTTTTTATATAAATCTCATATTTATTATTATTTTTTAAATGTGCAACGCTTACACACATTATATAACTATAAATGTCATTTATCAAGATCTGAACCTAAAGTGATATAGTGATATATCAATAATACTATTTTGATATTTTTTTATTATTTTTAATGTGAATTTAAATAAGTAAAAAAAAAGTATAAATCATTTGATCTTACATATAAAAACGAAAAAAGAAAAAAGTAGATAACAATTACAAAACTTCTGAATATTATATTTTTAAAACATTATTGAAAATATAAAAAGTGTGGCAAGTACGACTGGTAGTTTTGGATGGGAGATGTCTGTCCCAGCCCTACTGTTGGATTTATTGAATCGATGTGGAGAGGGACCATAGCAAGTAAAAATCTAATGAATAAATCCAAGGTGGTGGTCCTTTATAAGAGGTCCACATGTTTGGTACAGTCAACGTTGTCCAGAAAGGTCTTTTAGTTTGGATCACCATGCCTAGCTGTGATATATCTCCGTTCACCCATGGAAGGTTTTTGGCCTATCAGTAGTCGCCACGCATGCAGATCACCACAAAATGCATGAATTTTGTCGATAATTTTCCTGCATTTTACGTGTGGGATTCTATCATGAGAAATGATACAACAAAGTGTCATGCCACACACATTTATTTAATTAACATATAATTTATTATTTTTATGATTTTATTTTAATGTTTAAATATATGTGTTTAAATAGAAATATAAAAATAATAAGAATTTTTTTATTCATCATCCTTACACCACACATAACACACTATACTTATTTTTTATTTTTATTTTTGTGTGTTTTATTTTTGTTAAATTAAATAAATTATTCTACTCATCATCTATATATTACATATTCAATAAGGAAAAAAAATTATGTGTAATGTGTAATATAAAAATAATGAATATAATGATAAATTACATATTAATTAAATAGAAATGTGTGATGATTTTTTCTCTTTTTTTTTTTTTTCTCTTTCTTTCCTTTTTTTTTCTTTTTTTTTTTTTTAAATTTTCCGAGTGTGGGGAAGTAAATCAGTCAGTCACGCGTATATTGGTGACCGACCGTCCAGTCGTTAAATGCGGCCGCTATTCCTATCTGTAACCAAACGTACGACTTTACCACTTGGGGAACGCCATTCCTACGTACCAAAATTGGCACAAAATTGATACTAGTTATAATAGACTTCCATAAGTAACTTTCATGAGCAGTATGTGTTTCGCAGGATCATGTTGTAATAATGATGAATAGATTTTTATGGATCGTCGTCTATATATATTATACAGTACCAGATCATAAGTAATGGTATTATTATTATTATTATTTTAGATAAGTATTATTTTTAAGATATCGGCTATTAAAAATTTAAAGGGAATTTTGTATATGGGAGGTTGAGATGTGGTCCAAACTAATATCCATTTAATTATTATTTGAGAATATAATATATAATATGCTTAAAATTCCGAGGACAGAATTAAATTAATATTTGTGATGGAGGTTGTATTATCCTTAAATACAAAAAGAAAAATTATACAGTTAGGCAAGACTTGTACCAAAAACCCAATAACAGAGTTTGGGACCAATTTTAATTAAGAGTTAGTCTACATATGTTCATGTAAGTTTATATAATTATGTTTTAAAAAAAATTAAAATTATAATAATATACTTTTTAAAATTATAATTTTTTTCATTTTATCCACATTCATTAATAGGACTGCACATGCAGTTTCCCACTTAGAACTGTAAATAGAATTTCTCTTTAACTAATTAACCATCGATTTATTAACATAAAAAAATATTGACAAGTAGTTATTAGACTATTTTAATTGCAAGCAAGTATGTGTTGGATTCTTATAATTTCTATGTTGGGGAGGGTGGAGACTTCTACCTACATATACGCAATTAAAAAGATATAACCAGCTTATTGGTACCAGTTTATTTGTAAATTGTAATCAGTTTATTAGCATAAAAATGATCGAAAATGTATACCATTTATAAAGTCCCAAGTACGTGTAGGATTTAGGTCAGAAATCCCCCTTTAATTACCGTATCTTACTTGTACTAGTGTTACTCATTGTTTTTTCCACTTGGCGTAGATCAACTCATCCATTTATTAATCCTGTTAAAAAGTCTTATTTTTTGTTAAAAGTTTACTATTTTTGTGACCAATCTAGTTACCTCAATTTATTAGATTTAAAGAAAAAAGATCTCAGTATCATGTAGACTATATACATATATATATATTAATATATATCTCTCTCTCTTTTAATCCCGTGTGTGTGTTTATACATATTGAAATTAGTTTGGCAGTTAATGACTCTCTACCATTTGGTCCTATTGGAATTAGTTTAGCAGTTTAGACCTCGTTTATAACTTAGAATTAACTCATATCAATTCAATTCAGTATAATTTTAAATTAAATTTAACATCTAAACTCCTAACTCTCAAATTACTAAACTTATCTCGACTCAAAATTTCTTTACACATAAAATTTACAATATTTTTTAACTTAACACCTCTTTACGCGTGAGACCAACAATTTTTTAAACTTCTTATAAATACATATAAACTCATTTTAAGTGGATTTAACAAAATTCTATAATCTCAACCTAATATTATTAATAAAAAACTCAACTTATTTCAATTCAGCTGAACATTTAAACGGAGCCTACTATCTGTATTTATGCCAATTGCCACGTCTTCAATCCATGCCAATGTCTATTTGGCAGCCTTTTTCTAGCATCTTCGAATTAATCTTTTTTATTTAATTGGTTGGTTC